>APFE030669702.1:57523-104993 GCA_000404065.3 Pinus taeda | reverse complement strand
ATCCTCATTTTTGCACAAACCCTAGTTTCTAGCTACAACCTGGCAATTTTCTAGGTTGGGCTTGTGTTTTGCCCTTTTTGACCCTTTCCCCTCATTCAATCTCTGATATTACACTTTCCCCTGCTTCCCAACATCCCTCCCCACTCCCAAAAATTTCCCCAAGAATTTAGAAGCCCCCTATCCTCTTCATTTCGCTCCATTTCGACAAAATTCCTTGTTTCACACATTGGGACAAGTCTCACTCAAATGATGTTTTAGAGCAGTCAAAGATGAATTTTGGAAAACTGAGAGAGGTTTTTGTCCACAACATGCCAAGGAAGAAAAACCTCATTCACTTTTTGCACAGGTGTCATGGTTTTAAAGAAATGTCAAAAATACCGGCAAGAACGAAGGTGCTCCAAGGACGGTTGGCCAAAACACAAAAACAAAGGAAAACGCCCGATCCACTCCAAATTTTGGCCAAAGATTCTTTGAATGAGCATGGTACTTGATTGGGGACTCCCAGCCCAAATTTCAAGAAATTTGGAGAAAATTTTGTCATTTGTGAATTTTTTGTGCATTTTACAGGTTTTTCCCGTGGAATGGTCTCACCCCGGGTGAGACCATTTTGGAGAACTGCTCGGAATTTTGAAAACTTGACATTTTTGGAAAGGGCATGCAAAGAGAAAAATTACCAATACTTGGGAGAAGCCTGATTTTGAGATTTGAGCCTCCAAAAGCTCAAAATACATCAAAAGAATGACTTTCTGCCCACTTTTTGAGTTGCAGAAAGTGACCTTGGGAGAAATGGTTTTTGAGGGGGCAAACCAACTCCAAATGCAGAAATTCCACTTGGGATGGAAAGACAGACCAAGCTTTCCAATGAGCCATCTTGCACCTGATTTGGACCAGTGGAACCCACTCAAAAAGTGCTACAAAGGGGCGCGACCATTCGAGCCAGCTTTGCCAGAATTGACCTTTTTTGTCAAAAAACACTGTTTTGACTATGGTTGACCATTTTTACTTGTAGATGATGGATAAATGTAATATTTTCATGGCACTTTGATAGATTTTATCTCTATTTACCCTTCTAGAAGCTTCCTTGATGTAAAAAGTGAATAATTAATGCATGAATCAGTTAGCTAAGTAATAGAGGCAAGTTGTTGGACTGCCTATTATCTAGTGCTTAATTTAGAATTAGTTCAAACTGCTCCTAGGAAGCTGAAATCGACCCCTAGAGGTGGGGAAAGGAGTTAGATGCTCTATATTATGCTCTCTCTTTCTCATTTTCATGGTTGGACTCTTGTGGGAGAAAGCTTTATTGTATATTGTACATCTATCTCTGCAATTTAAAGAAAAGGAAGACCAGGGTTTTGCAGACATCATTGGGATTCTTGTGTTGATGGTGTGTTCTCTTATTGTAATTGTAAGTGTGTTTATGTGTTCCATCTCTTTCTTTACTGCAAGCTTATTAAACAAATGAAGTGATAAAGTTTGAATTCATGCTTGCCATGCTCAGCTTTCAAATTTGTTTAATGTTTATGTTTTCCACTGTCTAGAGAGGATTCAAAGTCATTGTTTGCCCTCTTTAGATTCTCTTTTTTCTTCCTTGATCATTCATCTCAGCTAAAGGCATTAGCAAAAACTCCTACCTTGCCCCAAAGACCCACCTGCGAAAACTGAGCTCAATCCCCGCACCCTGAATTGCACTCCCTCCAATTGCCACCAAAAACCCCAAAAACTTTAAATCAACCCTCCTTATTAGTTTACTAGCCTAATATCAGTGTTTCTAATTGGTCAACTCATCCTATTGAAAAATCCATCGAGTTTGACCGGAGAGAGCCTTCTCCTGCCTCGTAGGGCTAGCTATGAGGCTGAATGGTTTGATGTAGCCTTGAGATTGGTCTATCACAGCCTAGGTGAAATTTCAAGTGCTAATAGGGCCTCCATAGTGACATCTCTGACTATGTCACTGATGTCATATAAGTTGCCCTCCATCAATGTGATAGGGTCCAGCAAGGTCTTGGTTGCCTTGGATTTCTTTTTGGACCCTCCCTTCTCCAGCTTTCTCGGGCACTTAATGCGGGCAGACGTCTCCTTAGGGTCCACGCCGTGCTGCTCTGTGTCCTCCTCTTCAGTCTCAGCTGAAGGTGACTGCCCACCTTAGTCAGAGCCTCGCTTTATGCCACTTGTCTATTTTCCTACCTCCTTTCTTGTGTGTTTCACTTGTGCCTTCTTAGCGGCCTCATTTTTCCTCTTTTCGACCAGTTGTGCCATCTTCAGCTTGACCTCTTCCTTCTTATGTGCAGAGGACTTTCTTCCACCCATTGCCAAGTTTGTGGTAGTGAGCCACTCCACTGGCCATTTATCAAGCACCACATCGATGGCATCATTTGTGGCTAGGTACAACAAATCGTACCACTTCTGCGTAGGGTCCTTTCATGCCCTGATTGATATCTGATGGAAATTAGCTTTAAACTTGGCATAGCTCTGCAAGTTAGCATATACCATGGGCAAAAATCGTAGCTTGCGATTGATCGCCCACAACAAAGTGTACTTCGCTGCTTTAGTATGGTCTGGCACGATTGAGGGGAATTGGCCCTCCTCTGGTAGCTCCCATGCTACCAACACGATTGATAGCAAGAGCCACGCATAATGGAAGGTCTTTTTTTGCTCTTGCACTTCACGATAGCTCATCAGGAACTCTCCGCGAAGGTAGTCCAACCAGTTAAACTGGGCTCCTTCAGCACACTACTATGTGAGTGCGACGACAGGTGCCGACACCTCATCAACACGGCACTTCCACATCACCTTCCTTGCAAGGATCTGCATTTCCACCTTCACAGCGGGGTCGCAGATGTTAGAGATAGCATACCCGCACAGATTCTTCACCAGTTTGAACTTCTCTTTCGTTGATTCTACGAGTGCCTACACTCCACCCTTACCGCCAAAGATCATAGCTGGATTTTCACCTATATACAGAAGGCGCGTTATTATGTGAATCAACATATTAGTGATGGGTATCAGCTTCTCCAGCCACAGACACCCATCATGCACCAAGCACAACAGCTTCTTGATGACCAAAACTGTCACGGGGGTGCGGTTATAGTGCGGCACCCAAAGTAGGTTGAGTAATCCTGCCTTCTCTACTCCTCTAAGCCACTTCCATGGCTCCAATGCACTCATCCTCGTATTTATGTCTATGATGCATCGCAACAGCTGTTCGGTTGCTAGGTGTGGGAACTTCTCGTGGTTCGCCAAGTCCCAGTCTTCAAGCTTCAATATCGGCACCTGTGCCAAACGCAAACCATCAAAAATGATTTCATCTGGTAGTAGAGTAGTTTACAGGGGAGTCTTACTTTCATCAATGTCCTTTGGGACCTTGGACTTAGGCTTGCGTGGAGGGACATATTCCAACAACTGTGTAATAGGGTTCACATCCTGGGCTTCAACCTCCTCTATTTCCACTCCTACATCCTCATCATCCATGGGGATGTCTTCGATATCCTCCTCCTCTGCTTCCAGGTTTACAACCTTGCCTTTTTACTGGGTAGTGGGCTTTGGTGGGTTTTGTCTTGGTGACGTGCACATCGGTATGGCAGGCTGCTTGCCCTTCTTGTCTTTCATGGTTTCCTTGGTTGGGGTTGGCTTTAGTCTTGTCGTTCTCGGGGATTTAGGGACCTCCACTAACACTTCGGCCACTTCCGGGGTAGCGATTTCGGTCCTCATACCAATTTCCTACACATTATCCTCGGCTACCACTCCTTTAGCATCCATATCTTCTGCATGTGTCGACATGATGTTATTCACTAGTGCTTGTGTCTCCTTTGACAATTGTTCAAATGGTAGACTTGCTACCAGATCTTGAAAAAATTCATAGTTCATGTGCACCTGAGAGCGCAACAACTCAATTCTCAAAATGCCAAGTGTTTTTCATTGGATAGCCACTTGTAATTTATAGGGTTTGAATTCAAATCTGAACGTTCCCCCCAAAATCGGTTCATTAATTCCGGATTGGTGACATATTTTCAAGGATCTAAGATACAACTTTTGTCTTAAATGCCGACCGCCCACTCCATTTGGACTCACTTCTGTTGTCTTTTCATGAACAATGACTTTAACGATCACTTTGCAACCGACCTGCGCAATTTCTCCCTGGGTAGCACAAATTCCTCCACATTGTCATGGACCCAGTGACATGTCCTTACTTTGCACCATCTTCCAATCGTGTAGCTCCCCAACCCAGGCAATGTATTTTATAGTCCCGCACCTCCATTCAGTTTCCTGGAGTGCTAAGACTGTGCTACTTTCATTTAGTCACATGGCCGGACCGTCGGTGTATGGAAAGCGACTACCATTCACCTTTCCTGGGAAGGGTTCTCCATTTAATTTGACTAGCTATACCTCTCCTCCATCGGTAATCTCCTTAATAACATTAGGCCCTAACCAGCGCATCTTGAATTTCCCTGGAAATTTATCAAACTTATTATCATATAACAAAACCAGGTCATTTACCTTAAATGTGTGCAATTTGATGTGTCAATCATGCTATGCCTTTTTGCACTCCTTTTGGACTTGCTGATGAAATCTAGCAAAAAATCTTTCTTCTTAAAGCTCATCCAGCTGTGCGATCCACTCCTCCAAGGCTCTGCGATCCATCATACCTGTGAGCATTGCTATGCTTAGACTAGGCACGATGTATTCCATAGGCATTACTGCTTCCACACCATAGACAAGCCTAAAAGGGGTTTGTCTCGTCAACTTCTTGCATGTCGTTTGATGAGCCCATAGCACTGCAGGTATGCGTAGGTCCCAATCACTTCATTGAGCATTGAAAACCTTGGTCAACGTGTTTTCGAGCAATTTGTTGAATGCCTCCACTGTCCCATTAGCCTGTGGGTGATAAGGTGTTCTCTTCTGGTGATATACTTGAAATTCCTTCGTCAGTGCCCTGACTGCCTCATTCAGCAAGTGCGTACCACGATCACTCATCAAGATCTTCAGACATCCAAATGGAATTAGTACATGCTCAAATATGAAATTCGTCGTAGTCGTGCCCATGCAATCCTTCACTGGCTATGATTTTTCCCAACGAGTCAAATACTTCGTCGCAGTGATAATATACCTTGCTCCTAACTTTCCTTGTGGCTGAATGGGTCCTACAAAATCTATCACCCACTTCTCAAAGGGTTGCAACGTCATTTGTGGATTCAAAGGAATTTCATCCCTCCATGATGGCCTGCCCATTCTTTGACATACATCACATGCCTTGTAATATGCTTGTGAATCCTGATGAAGGGTTGGCCACCACAACCCTACACATAGAATCTTCTACGCGGTTGCTCTCCCTGCATAATGTCCTCCTGCGGTGCCCCCATGAGTGTCAGTAAGGATGCTACTTCTTTAGAACTCATTTACATATCATCGCAATATTTCATCAGTCCCCATCTTGTATACATGCCCAGCAATGACAGAGAAATCGACCGCGCGCACCACTAATTGCTTCCTTTACTAGATAGTGTATCCTCTTGGTGCAATTCCTGTTGTTAGGAAGTATATTATATCCTCAAAATGACCATCTACGACATGCACTGCAAATAGTTGCGCATCAGGCAATCCTTCTTCCAAGTTAGTAGATTCCTCCTCTATTTCGATGTGCGACAGATGGTTTGGTCCCGCATTCAATCGTTCAGGCTTCACAACAACTTCAAAATCATACTCTTGGGACAATAAGAGCCATCTACAAATTCTGCCCCCCAACACAGGCTTATTGAACAGGTACTTTAGCACAGAGTGATCCGTATACATCTTAAAATGGCCTCCTAGCAAGTAACACCTATACTTCTGGAGTGCATACACCATAGCTAGCCCCTCACACTTAGTGATGGAATAGTTCTTCTCTGCTTTGGATAATATGCGGCTTGCGAATGCGATAGGATGGTCCAATCCTTCTCCATCAGCCTGTGTCATTACTGCTCCTAATGCTATACATGACGCGTCTAAATGCACATGAAACTCTTTTTTCTAGTTCGGGAAGACTAGAATCGACGCGGTAACAATCTTATCTTTCAATATTTCCAAGCTCTTCCTACAGTCATCATTCCAGCAGAATGTGATATTCTTCTTCAACAATTTGTCCATAGGCGTAGTGAATTGGGAATAACCTTTGATAATTTTTCTATAATATCCTGTATGTCGTAGAGTAGCGCGCAACTGTTTCACACTCCTTAGTGCTTCCAAGTTTAGTATCACCACGATCTTCGCGGGGTCTACCATCAGTCCTTGTCTGCAAACCACATGCCCCAATAGGTTCCCAAATGAAACACAAAACAAACACTTCTTGAGATTGAGCATGATCTGGTATCGTCGATAGGTATCTAGCATCAGGCACAAGCTTGCTACATGGAGCTTAACCAGCCCAAATACTGTCCAGTCATCAAAATATACCTCCAGGAACTTATGAATAAATTCCTTGAATGCTGCAAAAACCATGCGTGAAAAGATGGTAGGTGCATTCTTCAATCCAAAAGGCATTATAGTGTACTGAAAACAACCCCACTTAGTTGTGAAGGATGTCTTTCTCCTATCCTCCGGTGCGATTTTGATTTGGTGGTACCCAGAGAACCCATGAGTGAAGGAATATGATTCATGGCCACCTACATTGTCCAACACTTCATCAGTGAACAAAGTTGGGAAAGGATCATGTAGACAAGCGTCATTCAGTTTTCTAAGATCCATGCATATCTTTATCTTATCCTTCTGCTTCTTCTCTTGCACCACCATTGGGCTTACCCAATCAAATTCTTCCATAGGCCCAATGATGCGTGCCATGCGAATCTTGTCTAGCTCTAAGCAGACCTTCTCCTTATATTTCAGATTGAGATGGCAAGGCCTTTGCTTAACTGGCTTCGAGTCGGGCTTTAACGTGATCTTCATCATTCCTAGGTCCTTGATTATTCCTTTCAGATCTGTAAACTTGGTAGGTAATAAGTCCTGGAATTCATAGAGTAGTTTAGCGACCTTATCCATTGTCGCGTCATCCCAGTAGTCTCCAACCTTCACGAATTTTGGTTATGCCTCTGTACCAATGTTTACTTGTTTCGTTTTCAACGGTACTTCTATATTAGGGTTCTCATTCTTTCGTTGAACCTCGTGGTGACCTTCTATTTCTAGAATGTTAATCTTCCACAGATCCTCGTCCTCTTCTTCAGTAGTTGCATTATAACATTCCATCGCATGACTCTGCTGAGTAGCCCATTCAGACCGAATCAGGTCTAAAGGATCCTGCAGTATCCTAAAGATAGCTGCTTTCACTTCTTGTAGCACTTCATCAATACTGTCAAACTCATCCTCAAAACTAAATTTCATCATGAATCCTTCACGCAGTATATCCCATTCACCTGTCCCATGCCGGATCTCTATTTCTATATACCAATTCATTCGGATAACATCCAAGGTATGATAGGACAGGTGCACCCACTCAGGTTGGGGTTTTTCTCGATAAGCCTGGGTCCATTTGGCCAAATGTGCTTGTGGATCATTCTTCCCATCATAATTGTCTATCAATCCCATCTTAGGCTTCCCAAATCATGTTCTCATCATCCTCTTACATTTGCGTCAATCATCAAAGCTTCCCTTGTGCGTACCCCACCATATTACGGGTGTGGCACATAGTGCCCAGTCCAAGGCCTGGAAGCGCTACTTTTCTAGTACCTCCCTTTTAAATGCATCCAAAAAGATATCTACCTCATTCAGATGATCATAAGTAGGCCTATTTCTTACCTTTGATGACACATAGCACAGTGACCAGGTCATCATGTTGCAATTTAGCGTAGTTACTTCATGTAACCAATTCTGCCAGCGTTCTATTTCTTCGTCGGAGTCTGAAGTGCAGGAACTCTCGCGGTCCCATGTAATCCATCCATCCACGGTGGGATTTACCCAATATTGGTCTCACGTTGTTATCTTATAGATACAGTCTAGGTCATCATCACTCTCATAATCGCGGATAGGTTCAGTATAGCGCGATCCTTCAACAGGATTGAGGGGTACTATTACGTGCAACGATTTCTTCTCAAAGGTAATATTTCACTTCCTCAGATTGATTACCCCATTCATATTAGTAGCCCAGTCAATTCCAAGGAGTGAAGAATAGGGATTTCTATCATCCACTATGTCTATTACTTCAAAATCAGCCAGTGCGCCCGCTCCCTGAATATCCACGGTCAGCCCCTACAGCTACCCCATGGGGATGATCTTCTGCTGATTTGCCATCCTTAGCTGAATCAGATACCATTGCAGTGTAGGTCTCCCCATTCACTTCCAAGTCTACTTTTGTAGGAAATTCGCATCTGACCCTAGGTCCAAAATGACCTGATCCATTTCTTACTCTCCTACCTATGCGGTCAGTCTCATCTCACATCCCATCCTTATTTTAATCTTGCCAATCTTTCGTACTACACGTGGCTCACCTGGTGCAGTTCCAGCGCATCTATTAATGAGTTCTTGTAACCATTTCACAACCTTACTATTGCGTAGTAACTTCATACAGGTTTCTAGGAAAGTTGTGATCATAGAGGGGTCCATCTCCTGCTCAGGCTTATCCTTGCTTCCTAAGGTGGAGGCCTCAGCGAAGTTCTTCTTAGCTTCCATGAAGGTTTCATGTGCATGCTCCAAATCGAACTCAGCCTCCTTTTTCAGGGCTTTGCAAATGCATGTACTGTCTTCTGGCTATTTCCCCTTATCATATCCTATCGCAATTCCACTTCTGAGCACTATATTTACGTTTGGATCTTCCTCACGTGGTTCAGGCCTCATCATCTGTAGGTTCTGAGTCGGCGGAGGTGGTAGTGCCCCTTTGTCACGTACTATAGCTATTAGCATAGGAAATTCTTCTATTTCATGATCAAACATTGTGGAATACTTGCATGACGGATGTGTCGGATTAGTGCAATCGAGGGCATAATGTCTTGGTCCTCCGCAATTGTAGCAAATCAACTTTCCTCGACCTCTACTAGGTCCTCCTCTGCACCCCTGAAATCCTATCCATGCCATTCCTCCAGTCTGGTCAAGGGGCCATGTCTTAGCCTGAACCCTCTAGGTGGGAATTCTATCCATCATCAGTTCATAGCTCCTGCAAGTAAGCTCATCATGCCCTACCAAACTACAAAAGTTGCATAACCATTATTGCAATGTCTGTACAAACTTTAGTAGCAAGTGACAGTTATCCATGGCATGTTTTCTAGCTACCTCACAGATAGCGCACCATAATTCAAGCCCTGCACTAGGTCCTGCTTGAGCTTCTGGCCTTAAAGGCATCAGTCCTCCTCCTGCAATATAGTTTGCAAAGACCGAGCAATGGTCTTTGTCATGACCCTGACTCTACATTTCAAGCACCACACCTCCTCGTGTACCTCTAGTTGAACCGTCTTGTCCTGCTTCAGACTTTGCATCTCAAGGCACAGATTCTTCAGTTGCACATGGATCTACTGAACTCCTAGATTAGGATCTTGCATCAGAGTTTCATGTAGTCTCATGGCAATCTCCAAGGCTTCTGCCTGAGTTGTTATCTTCTACTATGACAACGCACTTCTTAAATGTGGTAGCAGCAAAGCCACAAACCACTTACGATTTTGTCCATCTCTCAAATTCATGTTGGCTTCATGGATTATACATTTCAACCTCTGATCTAGTTCCCAAGGTGTCTCACCTGGTTGCATCATGATCTCTTTGGATCCTACAATCGACTGCATCATAGATTTAGGCCTACTAAATTCCCTATTCAGTGTTGCCTGGATGTCTACTACCCCAGCATTCAGGTTATCATTAGAGTACTTCTTATACTAGGTTAGTGTGCGATCTTGCAGAGCACTAACCAGTGTCGCCTTCTTTATATGATCATTTGTAACACCTTGAGCTTCCCATACAACCCTCACAATGAACCACAATTGGTCTGGGTCCTCATTTCCCAAGCCTTTGAACAAAGGAAACTTCACAATATTTTCCATACTCAATCGCAATGGAGGTGGAGGTGATGTGTGTGAAGTAGGAGGTGAGGGTGGTGAAGTTGAAGGTGGTGTGGGCGAAGGTGGTATTCGCGAGAATCCTTGTCTTATTAACTAAATAGCACTTCACAGAGAAACCTTCACTATCCCTTCTTCATCATCTCGTGGAGGTCAAATCAAGGGACTATACTCCGGACCCTTTTTTCCTTTGTTCCTGTAATTTTTTCCACTTCACGTAGTCCTGAACATCATGGTAGTTGCATAACCCATTGTTTGGGAAATAACATTTTAATCCAGGTATTCAAATATTTTACATACTTACTTTGCAGTCCATTGAAAAAGCGTCGCTCTGCCTCATTGTAGTTGACTAAGGTGTCGACTGCGAATTTAGTCACAAATCCTCCTATGACGCAATTGGGCTAATGATAGACAGCATAGGTGTTCTTATCCTCCGATGCTTCCAACCTTCGCACTAGCTCCGGGGTCCACACAATGGGACCATCATGTTTCCACTTTCCTTGGCTATCTGCTAGCTTCATTATCCACTCGTATAGCTCAATAGGGAAGGAGAAGAAAAAGATCTCGTGGATCTCTGTATGCAGGTATCTTTCCAACCATTGTTCCTTTGTCAGTCATAGGTTTCTGTTCTCTTGTGTTGCAAATTTGTGGATCTTTCTATCCAACTAGTCTCCAATCTCCTTCTTAGTTGGATTCCAGTGATATGACATCTCATATCTCTTATGCAGATTTTGGTCCCGGCAACGGAACCATTTGTTGGCTTGAGGGGGCCTGACCCAGGTTCAATGTTAATTATCCAAACAAATCCCTGCACTATTGGCCCTTTCGGCATCAACCCACGGAGTGCAGACCAAAGTCTCACCTGAAGCAATATGGGGGGATGCTGGAACCAAGTTTACACACCCTGACATGGTTGTGATGCCGTTTGATTTCTTCTATCTTTGCCTTCGCGCAGGTGGTTTCTCTCTAGGGTTTGTAAGACAAATCCTCTATTCAGTCCTCAATACCTTCGCGAAAGTATATGATCGATCTTCGCATAGCCCTAACCTGTGGCTCAGGTATTTTCGTGCTGCTATGGCAGCGTGATGTGTAGATTCCTCAATTATCCTAACTGATTTTCTTATCTTGTCAAATACTTAAAGTTATCACCTCGTAAGAAAATATTCATAATTGCATTCAATTATTCAATGTGATTGCATTCATTCGTGCATCATATAAGCATAATAAAGGAAATTCATACATGACATATCCAAATCCATCAACAAAACAAAGACACATAAATTTAAGAATAACTCTTTTTATTAATATCTCCCAAGTGTTACAGACTCTGTCCACCCTGTGGACACAGCTACAGGGTTCCGCACACTCAGCTGTGGACTTCTACCCTAGGGCTCTGTACACTCAGCTGCAAAGCCTCTATCTACACTACGACCCATGAATTAGACTTCTTCTTTAGAGCTATCACTCTATTACATGATCTACCATTCTATTGATCAATGCCTAAACTACTTAGATCTTAGCTCTTTTTATACAGTCCCATGGTTCGCAGACCATGGGTAGGTCTCTTATAGCTGACTTTACAAAACTAAGGGTGAACTACCGTTTTTGACACCTAACACCTTCACACTCTGCGACCACAAAATGTGAAGTCTTTACAATTATATTACAAAAATTGACTTAACATGGGCTTTTAGCCCCAAAACTGCCCTTGGGGGATCGCCCTCCCAACACCTATATTCTCTCCTAAATCAACTTAGAAAAGAAAGGAAACATCAAAGTTTGGCCTATTTGGGGGATTACTAATACTAATGGAGTATGAAAATGGGAAAGAGCTCAAAATAATGGCAACATCATTGTTTTTACTTAAAGAAACTCATGGAGAAACTTGGCAACCCTAACCTCACATGCTACATAAGCAGAGCTAGGGATATTGTGAAAGAGGTCAGATCATTTGAAAGGATATCTTACTTGATTGTCGAGCAGAGTCTCAGACTTAAGCATAAGAAGTTGGTAAGAAGGGAGAGAGAGAGGAGCTGGAGGGGTAAGGGAAGGCTAATGCAACCGATGGTTGTAATCACTCTTTTAACATTAATATAGAAATGCAGTTGTACTATCCACTCCATGATGTTGGTACTATAATTCATTTATATGTTAATTCGAAATCTTTTAGCATCAGTGGCTTAATTATGTGAAACTAGATGTCTTTTGTATGTTTACACATTGACTATCAAGGTTTTATGTTGTGATTATGCTTGTATTTTCTATGTGTAGCACTTGATCTGGAGCTAGCTCAGGGGACTTCCACCTAGCTGCATTGCGCTCTCCAGCAACTCCACATTAAGGCTTAAGGTAATGAATTTGTTTCGCTTTGATAGTTAGTTTTTGAACATGGAAATGCATGTACCTTTGTGACAGCTGCAAATAATCTTACAGTTTGCCAAGGGTCCTGGGAAGACCTTTGAGGGTTCCTTCATCTTCCATACGCAGTGCATTAATCACTATAGCAACTATTCACTTGATTCTAGGAACGTTTCCTTCAAACATTAGACCTTACAAGTATCCTTATGACCAAAAGAGTGAAATTGAATGTATGGTTTCATAAATGCTAGAAGCAGGTATAATTCAACCTAGCCAAGGATGGATCATGGTGTATGTGTCTAGATTATAGAGTCTCAATAGGATCACCATTAAAGATAAGTTTACCATTCTTTTCATTGATGAATTGTTGGATGAACTACATGGAGAAATTTACATCACAAAGTTGGATCCTCGTTTAGGATATCATCAAATTAGAATGAAGAAAAAAGACATTCCGGAAACAACATTTAGAACTCATGAAGGTCATTATGAATTTTTGGTCATGCCTTTTGGCCTTACTAATTCACCTTCCGCATTTCAAGTTTTGATGAATTCCACTTTCAAACCCTTCCTTAGAAAATTTGTTTTAGTATTTCTTGATGATATACTAATCTATATTAAGTCTTGGAAAAGATCATGTTCAACATGTTGACATGGTTCTCAAACTATTAGAGGAGAAACAATTGTATCCAAAATCCGCCAAATGTTTCTTTAGCGTATAAGAAGTGGAATTAGTACAAGAAAAAAGGACATTGGTGAGGGGCGAAAAATGTCACCATAAACTCATTGGTGATGGTCAAAAGAGCATTTGTCACCAAAAACTGAACGTCACCAAAGGTGGCATCGCCAAAAGTATAGGTGTTGTAGTGACATACAAAGTCCATCACCAATAATGATTTATAATGATGGATAATGACCGTCACCATTTCATATGAGCAATGGTGATGGACCATAGCCTTTGTCACCAAAAGTTGAACGTAACGAAAGGTGGCATCGCCAAAAGTATAGGTGTTGTAGTGACATTCAAATTTCGTCACCAATAATAATTTATAATGACGGATAACGACCGTCACTATTGCATATGAGCAATGGTGACGGACCGTAGCCTCAGTCACCAAAAATTGAACGTCACCAAAGGTGGTGTTGCCAAAAGTATAGGTGTTATGGTGACATTCAAGGTGCATCATGAATACTAATTATAATGACGGATAACGACCGTCACCATTTTGATATGAACAATAATGATTTATTGTGATGGATCTTTAATGGCCGTCACTATTGGTGCATATATATGGTGACGTTCATTGACCATCACCAAAAGCCGCATTCATAGAAGTATAGTTGTTGTGGTGACATTCAATGTCCATCACGAATAATGACTATAATGACGAACAACGACCGTCACCATTTCATATCAACAACAACGATTTATGGTTACGGACCTTTGAGGGTCGTCACTATTGATGCATATATATGGTGGCATTCGTTGACCATCACCATTTCATATTTTTGGTGAGGGTTGAAAAATGTCACCAAAGCTCATTGGTGATGGTCAAAAGAGCCTTCGTCACCAAAAATTGATCATCGCCATTCCATATGGATGTCAGGGCACAATGGAATCAAACCACCAACCTCCTGCTTGTAAAGAAGGTGCTCTTCCATTGAGCTAGAACCCTTTAAAGAATTATATTTTTTAAAATTAGACCTTGAAACTTCATAAATTGTAAATTCTACAACTTTCAATAAATTAAAGTCTCAAAAATATTTTACTAAACAAGCAAAGAAACATCGAAGATGTAGGTACCTACCTAATGGTTATTGAAGTTATGAAAATTGGGTGGAGGGAAAAATAGTTATGTATAAGAGAATCAATATGTTCAGTTCAATATTCAATTAGAAGTGAAACTCTGAAGAAATATATAACCTATAAATGACCTATAACTATCAAATGCACCAAATATTGCGAAGGAAATGTCATAAGTGGATACCATATGGAAGAAGAGGAGGCAAGGACTTGGAACCCTTGTACATCTTGACATGCCTTAACACTTCAGACATCTTAGCTTGTTTGACATGTCTTCGTACTATCTGTCACATCTTAGCATGCCCTAGTATTCCCTAACACACCTTGGTAGTTATGACCTCACAACTAGCATTGCATTTTTCCGTGACTTGAGAACCTTACATTCACTAGAACACCTTGGCACTCCCTAGTTGTGATGCCCTCTGTTATCCTCCATAATGTCCCAGGCTGATGAAGAGATCGGCAAAGGTAACCACAGACCAAGCTTTTGGTTTGGTAGCTAGCCCTACCAAACCAAAGAGGGCTCTCTCTATGAAATCACAGCCAAGAGATGACTGGAATGTAAAGGATTTTAGGTTAGATAGTTAGGGTCAGGTGGGTTTTTGGAAAATTTAGGGACTTGGAACTCTATCCACCGGTGTCTTCTTTGGCAGGGACTTTGTCAAGGAGGCAAGGACTTGGAAATCTATCTAGGATAAAGCACCTAACATGCATGACATAAGCTCCCTAGAATAGAGTACTTCCTACCTACAATAGTGTCCCCTGCTCAAAATATAGAACCCTTCTCTACTGTGCACTTTTCTTAAAGATAAATCTGTGCATAAAATAGTACTAAGAAAAACACCTAAATTAAGAAAAGTGAGAATCTAAGTCAAACTATAAAAGTATAATAAATATGGCCTTATATAAGTTTGGGAAACACTAGACAAGCATTCTTTTATACAACAACAATAAGATGCCTGAAATTGATGCCATTCTTTCATTGTTGCTATACCCTCACAACAAAACTGGGATCTATAACATGTACCCCAAGGATGTATGTATTTGTCTAAGGTGTATATTGAAAGGATCTGTTGAGATGAAGTACTATTAAAGGAGAAACACCTTCAAAACAATAGATAAAGTCTATTGTGAATTCAACCCATTTGCACACAGACCAAGGCTACTACTGGGTACACTTCTCCGCTGAATGGAAACTACAATGTATTGTAGTGCTGCTAAAGGAAAAACACCTTTAGTGCAACACAGATAAAACTCTAACAGATATTGTCACTGTGCCCTCGGTTGTCGATGATCTCATCAATATAGGTAACAAATTCGATAATTGAAAAACCAAAAGGTGAGATGCATAGATCATTTGAAATGATAGATTTAGGCATACTTTATTATTGTTTAGGAGTGTTAGTATAGAAAATGCAAGGTAACTTTTTGCATATTTATGTCACATGCCAAAGATGTGAAGAAATACATAAAATATTAAATAGCATGGTATAAGTCAATTGCAGGTTATTTTGAAACGGGAATGGAATTCTCCTTTTGCGGGTTCCAATCTAGTGGGTATAACTTAAAATAAGCAATTGATAGTTATAGGGTTGAAATTGTCTCACAATTCATGAAAAGTCCCAAATTTGTGCACTAGAAAGAAGTAGAGCGAGTCATCAGGTTTATGGAAGGGAACACCCTATTCGCAGGAAGATAACTTGAAATTAGTCGGGCATATTATTTATCATATTCTTGTATGTGTGTGATTTGAAAATATAACACATCCAAAGACTCAATAATAACTCTGGTAAAGTTTATATATGTGAAGCACTTCTGAGAAAACCCATTGCTTAATGAAAATTGAGCGAGGAATATGTTGAAGGATTCAATCTTGCACTCAGTCAGAAAAAGGAAGTTGGGGTATCTAGCATCTTGCCAACAAACCGACTCCAACCATAATGTGAAAGGCAGGTTAACTACGAAACCTCTTTCCCACTTTGTAGTATTGTTCCTTCTTGAATTCCAACAGGTATATGGCTGCTTAGATCCACAAAGCTCATGCCAGGTAAACTCTGCATGATACAGTTGTGACGTACAAGCTTGACACATACTCTAGTTTCCCTCTAAAAGAGGGTAAGTCAAAATATTATGACAATCTTAACTGTAATTTGATCATACAATATTGAGGTATTGCATGGAATAAACAATATACTATCAATGCACTAATGAAGAACTCAAAATAAACAAATTTATTATTGCAACAATAGCACCTCTTGGGATTCTCAGATAAAGCACCTAACTTGCACGACAAGCTTCCTAGAATAGAGTACCTCCTACCTAGAAGTGTGTCCCCTGCTCAAAATATAGAACCCTTATCTACTGTGCACTTTTCTCAAAGATAAATCTATGCATAAAATAGAACTAAGAAAAACACCTAAATTAAGAAAAGTTAGCATCTAAGTCAAACTATAAAAGCATACTAAATATGGTTGTATATAATATTGAGGTATTGCATGGAATAAACAATATACTATCAATGCACTAATGAAGAACTCAAAATAAATGAATTTCTTATTACTACAATAGTGCCTTTTGGGATTCTTGGATAAATCACCTAACCTGCATGGAAAAAGCTTCCTAGAATAGAGTACCTCCTACCTAGAAGTGTGTCCCCTTCTCAAAATATAGAACCCTTCTCTACCGTGCACTTTTCTTAAAGATAAATCTATGCATAAAAAAAAAATAAGAAAAACACCTAAATTAAGAAAAGTGAGCATCTAAGTCAAACTATAAAAGCATACTATATATGCCTAAAATTGATGCACTTCTTTCATTGCTGCTACAACCTCATAGGAAAATTGTAATCTACAACATGTATCCCAAGGCTGCATGCATCTACTAAAGGTGCAGACAGAAAGTGTATACTAAGATGAAGTATTATTGAAGAAGAAACACCTTCAAAACAACATATAGAGTCTAATGTGCATTCAACCCATCTGCACACAGGCCAAGGTTGCTACTAGGTACACTTCTCCCCTAAATGGAAACTATAGTGTATTGCTGCTCTACTGAAGGAGAAACACCTTCAAAGAAACACGGATAAAACTATAACATATATTGTAATTGTGGTATCTGTTGTAGAAGTTCTCATCAATATAGGTAATAACTTCGATAATTGAAAAACCAAAAGGTGAGCTACATAGATCATTTGAAATGATAGATTTGGGCATACTTTATTATTTTTTAGGAGTGTTAGTATAGAAAATGCAAGGTAGCCTATTGCATATTTATGTCACAGACTAAGGATGCGAATAAATACATAAAAGATTAAATAGCATGGTAAAAGTCAATTGCAGGTTCTTTCGAAACAAGAATGGAGTTCTCCTTGTGTAGATTCTAATCTATTGGGTATAGATTTAAATAAGAAATTTATAGTTATGGGGTTGGAATTGTCTCACGATTCATGGCAAGTCCCAAAGTTGTTCACTAGAAAGAAGTAGAGCAAGTTGTCGGGTTTATGAATGGGAACACCCTAGTCATAGGTAGATAACTTCAATTTAGTCGAGCATATTATTTCTCCTCTTCTTGTACATGTGTGATTTGAAAATCTAACCACCTCCGAAGACTTAAGAACAACTCTAGTAAAGTTTATAGGTGTGTAGCACTTCTGAGAAAACCGATAACTTAATGACAATTGAGTGAGGAATATGTCGAAGGATTCAATCTTGCACTCAGTCATAAAAAAGAAGTTTGAGTATCCAGCATCTTGCCAACAAACCAACTCCAACCATAATGTGAAATCCAGGTTAACTGTGAAACCTTCTTTCCCACTTTGTAGTATTGTTGCCTCTTGAATTCCAATAGGTATCTTGCTGCTTAGATCCACAAAACTTGTCCCAGGTAAACTTTGCATGATACAATTGTGATGTGCAAGCTTGACACGCACTCTAGTATCCCTCTAAAAGAGGGTAAGTCAAAATATTATGACAGGCTTAGTTGTAATTTGATCATACACTGTTGAGGTATTTTAGGGAAGAAACAATATAATATTAATGCACTAATGAAAACTTAAAATAAATGAATTTCTTGTTGCTACAATAGCACCACTCTTGGGATTCTCCAAGGAGCCACTAATTTATACACATTTGGAATCTTTACTTGGTCTACAGAAAGATTAAGCAATAGTAGTGATCACTCTTTGCCCTCCCATGGAAGGTCTATATAGAGTCAGAAATAAATTGATTTAAAAGTGAGGTACATGCCTAAAAAATAGGATTCTGACTCTTCAACTCTAATTTAGAGGCAAGGAAATATTCAACTATAAATGCTTGATCTTCTACAGTGTAAATTTCGAGATAAATGGTTAGCGTAAATCTGTCCATTGTACACATATACAAAAAAACCATGTATGTTTGGACTCTGGTTGTGTGTAAGAGAGGGGAGATCACATAAATAATCCATTGTCAAAAGAAAAAGTTAAAGCACAAAATTCTATGGAAATTTTTTTTTAAATTTTATTACATACCTTAGAAAGTTTGAAAGGACATAACTGAAGCTTCCCTCTCCTTCCACACTTCGTTAAATATGCCCCTTTTCCAATGCAGATGTGGCCTGCAAAATCACAATCAGCAAATAGAATATGGAAAGTAAGTTTAATGAATTAAAGTAGCTTTGTTATACCTCAAGCAAATGGACTATGAGAAATTGGATTCATTCTCTACAAAATATGATATAGCAAGATCTAATTACATTTTTAACTGAAACAAGGGTAAATTGGATTCATGCTCTGTAATAGATGATATAATGAGATCTAATGACATTTTCAACTCAAACAGAGGTAAGTTGAGCAAGCGCAAGCTCTAAAATGATGGCATCTAACTTCTGAGTGGCAGTTACTGTATATATCTAGCTAGAGGCTATAACATAAAGATATGTTTTATATGTAAAGATAAAAAAATGAAAAGAATGTGAAATTTTGACCATCAACTATAAGTTCCTTTCAAGCACTAGATCAAACCATAGCATCGTTATCAAGATAATCAATTCACCGATACTAGTACACTTCTAGTAGTTTCATGATAAACTCAAACTCAATAAACTTCAAACAATGTAAATTAACCAACAATATGTCTGAGGTTGGTTACTTAAGGATTTTATCATATTAAATTACCTTTTGTATCTAACATTGAAAATGATTGTGAAAGAAATGATGACAAATCAGTGATTATGGTCGATGCATGTGATGAAATAAAATAAAAAAAAGACCTTTCTTCTTGCTACTGATGAGCCTTCTAGGGAATTCTTGGATGGAGTTGATCCTGATCTGCTTTCTGAAATCAAAGAGACACTTTCTATCTACTCTGATTTGATGGAAAACAACCCTAATGCTTGTGAAAATGAATATGGAAAGAAATAAGCATCGATGAACCTGGTCTTGGAGAAGGTGTTTCAAAGTCTAATATGGATAGTATTTTAAATTTCTACAGTTAACAGAGGGTTTTCCCAGTTGGGTTCCCTAGAAAATTTTGTTTTTTTTGCTATAGTGTGATTGTGTTTTATTTCTGTTATATTCCACTACAATTTGGTAGACATATTTTTTTGTCTTCATGCAATAATTAATTTTGGGTTTATTCATTCAAGCAGTAGCAGAATTACAAGGAAATTCTACACAAGGGACAATTACTCTATATTTTCACTTATATCTTTTGCAAGTAAAATTCACAACTAAATTTTCATCCAAAGTGTTTAGGTTACTAGCAAGTGGTATCACAACATATCTCAACATTGCAAGGCATAAATCCTACTATTCAATAAGGTTGAGACTTAGAGATACAAAAATCTTCCCAAGTTATGCAAGCAAGAAAACTGCTGGTTTTTAGTTCTAAATCTATCCAACTAGAAGAAAATTATGCCATTTTCAACACCCTCTAGTCAAATTTATTCTTGGCCTCATTCAACTCAATTAAGAATATGTCAATCTCGTTGAGGTTTCTTCTTCATTTCATGCTTCTAAGTTATATATTTATGCAACCTAAAATATCCTTTATGTTAAGTGATTATTCATTAAAAATTATTTAGTCAGTCCAGCGCATCTACCTAATTTTCTGATCAGTTTTTGGGAAGACTCTATCAGACATTTGCAGTAGAAAATAGAAGACTGTTTTAGTACTTAGTGTTATAAAACTCTAATCTGGAAAAAGTATTTTGGGTTGTTTCCCTAAAAATATTTACAAAATTTTCAATCATAAATCCATTTCAGGGAGAATTTAAGTTAGGGAGAAATTTAGTATTATTTTTGGAAAATTTGAATGCAACTAAAAGAAATTCTTACCGTTTGCTCAAAAGATTCCAGCACCAAATATGATTGAATTCAGAGAACTTAAGATTTGGAAATAATTAAATTTCACTTCGCTTTTCCAAGACCATATATGAGTGAATTCACAAAACCTCAGATTTGGATTCTGGAAACACTTAAATTTCACCTCATTTGTTAGGATTGGAAGTTCCATGAGATACAAACATGTAGCATTAAGGATCTACTTTGCTTGTGTTAAGGACAATGTTTAGTTTATAAATAGTGATACAAGAATCCTTGTATACATGCTTTTTCTTTGGTCACAACTAATGAAACTGAACTCCATCAATACATAACAGACAAGGTAGAATGTAAGAGAGCATCTACTTTTCAACATATAATCTGACAAAAATAAATATCTATAAAGTCATATAAAGTTGTCACCATGCCAAAGAAGGAATTAAAAACCAAAATAAAAATAGGAACGGTCTTGGATTGCTATGGTTACTCTAACAAAATGTTAAATAGGATCAATATGTTAATATGGAAAATAGTGTAGTTGATTATGATTTATTGAGCCCAAGGGGTTAGCCCAACTGAATGTCATTAATGTTACTGGGTATTTGGCTAGTTCTATGTTGGCAGGTGCCCTATTTGAAATCCCTTGGGTGAGGTGCACTAGTCAATGCCAATGGGTTTACCAGGGATGCCATCCATGAATATGGGGAAACATCCATTGGGATTCCTCGAGAGTTTTTCGTGGAAAGAATAAAAATATGATTTCCTAAAGATAAATTTTGAGATGCATACAGTGTACACCCAGTAAAATCAACTCTATAGAGACAAACCATAAAAGAAGGAAAAATACATATGTTTTTACCTATGTTCCCTCGTTTTCCCTCCCACCGTGTGAAAGGTGAAAATATGCTACTCTTAAACTTAAAAGAAAGGATGAAAAAAATAGTGAATTTTGAACTAGTCCTCCTTGTGTGGAAGAAGACTAAAAGTGGAGTGGAAATGCAGCGAGGTTAGAAATGAAACATACCTGAGTGCCATTAATGGATTGAAGAGGTAAAACCTTAACTCACAACTCTCTTCAATCTCGTTTTCCCTCTTTCCCTGCAAAAAGTGAAAATATGCTACTCGTAAACTTAGAAGCAAGGATGAACAAAATAGTGAATTATGAATGAGAGATCTGAGGTGTGTGTACTCCCTAAAAGTGGGGTGTAAATGTAGCGAGGTTAGAAATGAAACATACCTGGGCGCCATTAATGGATTCAAGATCCAATGGTGGGGAATCTGAGGAGTGTGTACTCCTCCCTGTATGGAAGAAGACTAAAAGTGGGGTGGAAATGCAGCGAGGTTAGAAATGAAACATACTTGGGCACCATTAATGGATTGAAGATCCAATGGTGGGGTTTGATATTAGTCTCTATTGGTAAAAACTTAATTCACAACACTCTTCAATCTCATTTTCCCTCCCACCCTGTGAAAAGTGAAAATATGCTACTCTTAAACTTAAAAGAAAGGATGAAAAAAATAGTGAATTTTGAACTAGTCCTCCTTGTGTGGAAGAAGACTAAAAGTGGGATGGAAATGCAACGAGGTTAGAAATGAAACATACCTGGGCACCATTAATGGATTGAAGATCCAATGGTGGGGTTCAATATTAGTCTACTACTCATAAAACCTTAATTCAAAACTCTCTTCAATCTCATTTTCCCTCCTGCCTTGTGAAAAGTGAAAATATGCTACTCGTAAACTTAAAAGCAAGGATGAAAAAAATAGTGAATTTTGAACCAGAGATCTAAGGTGTGTGTACTCCTCCCTGTGTTGAAGAAGACTAAAAGCGGGGTGTAAATGGAGCGAGGTTAGAAATGAAACATACCTGGGTACCATTAATGGATTGAAGATCTAATGGTGGGGTTTGATATTAATCTGCTATTGGTAAAACCTTAATTCACAACTCTCTTCAATCTTGTTTTCCCTTCCGCCCTATGAAAAGTGAAAATATGCTACTAGTTTTTCCTCCCTCCGCTTTATGAAAAGTGAAAATTTAATTCACAACTCTCTTCAATCTGGTTTTCCCTCCCGCCCTGTGAAAAGTGAAAATATCTACTAGTTTTCCCTCTGCCCTATGAAAAGTGAAAATATACTACTTGTTTTAGAAAGTAAATGAAGATTGGAATTAGGAGGGCTTTGTTACATCAAAATTAAGGTTGAATTTTTTCAAAAATGTTAAAATTCCCCTCCCTAAAAAACAATAAATACAATATTTATAGAGTATAGAGTAGATGTGTAGGTGTAATGTCAATATGTAAACAATTCTAAATATGGGCTTCGTTAAATAATAATAATAATAATAAAATTCAAAAGTATGGGAATGAGTGCAAAAATCTAAATGTTGGCTCAATTAATAATAAAAATAATAAAATTCAATTTGCTATATTTTTATTTTGTTATTAACTTGTGAATAGGTTTTGTTACAATACCATGAGCCAATACCATGGCTTATCAATAACTCAGTATGACAAGATTCTTAACCATGTATATTCACCCCACACTTTACAGCAGATATTATTAAATTGTAAAAAAATTGGTTTTGTTATAATACCATGGGCCAATAGTATAGCTTATCAATACCACATGCTCTAAAAACATAACTTATTTCACAATCAAAATATTTTATAACAATATGAAAATATTCTTAAGCCTCGATATTCACCCCCACTTTACCATGGATATTATTAACTTGGAAATAGACTTTGTTACAATACCATGGGCCAATACCATGGCTTATCAATATCACATGCCCAAAAAACATAACTTATTTCAAAATCAAAATATTTTATAAGAATATGTAAGGATTCTTAATCATGGATATTCACCCCCGATTTGTCATTGATATTATGAACTTGTTAATAGGATTTGTTACAATAGCATGGGCTAATACCATGGCTTACCAATACCACATGCCAAAAAATCATATCTTATTTCACAATCTAATATTTTATAACAATATGACAAGATTCTTAACCATCGATATTCACCCCCACTTTACCATGGATATTATTAACTTGTAAATAGGCTTTGTTACAATACCATGGGCCAATATCATGCCTTATCAATACCACATGCCCAAAACCCATAACTTATTTCACAATAAAAATATTTTAATTTAATTTCATTTTATAACATTTTTTATTTAAAGCTAATAGTAAAAAGGTTCTAATTAGTTTTGAGATATATATAAGCCCTCTATCCTCGCGACTACTAAAATTATTCCCATATAAATTAAATTAAGGTTTTAATAAAATTAAAAATGAAAATACTTTTGTTTTTAAAGATGTGAAATTTATATAATACAAATATTAGTAGGAACCAACATAGATCCATCTTAAATAAGGATCCAAATGATGATAGCAAGCAAAGTGAAGGGAAGAGAGGGGGAGGGAGATAGTGACAAAGATGGAGGGTAGAGAGAGAGAGAGAAAGATAGAGTGAGAGAGTGATGGGGGGAGACAAAAAGAAGGAGGTAGGAATAGAGAGAGGGGAGAGAGAGAATAAGAGAGTGAGGGAGAGAGATATGGAGTTGGAGGGGGAAAGAGATATATGGAGTTGGAGGTGGAGAGAGAGGGAGGAAAAGACTAATGCATAGGGAGATAGAGGTGGAGAGAGAGGGAGGAAAGAACTAAGGCATAGGGAGATAGAGGTGGAGAGAGAGAGGGAGTAACAGGGGATAGATGGATAGAGAGAGATGGATAGAAGAGAGGAGGGGAGAGAGAGAATAGGTGGCGATAAAGATGGGGAGAGAAGGGAAAGAGAGAGAGGGAGGCAAAAAGATGGAGGGGGGAGAGAGAGAGATTGATGGGGGGGATAGAGGGAGGTGAGAGAGAAAGGGAGAGAGAGCAGTAAGAGAGAGGAGAGAGAGATGAAGTTAGAGGGGGAGAGAGAGGGATGGAAGAAGAAATACATAGAGGGAGAAAGGTAGAGAGAGAGAGAGGGAGTGACAAGGGAGTGTTGGAGAGAGGAGAGATAGAGGGAAGAGAGACAGGCAATGAGGAAGAGGGAGGGGGAGAGAGATAGATATGGAGAGAGAGCGTGTATGTTTGGGAGGTGAGATAGAGAGAGGGAATAAGAAAGAGACATAGATACAAATATAGATATTATATACTATTATATAACTAGCCTAGATCCATCTTAACCTGCATCTATCAAGCTTTAAAAAATAGGTTTGCACATCGAGAGATTGGATCTAGGCTGGCTTAATAAGTTTGTAGTTGTATTTTATAAACTAAAACTTTTTTTTATGGTTGTGTTTGAAAACAATTTTTCCATATTTGGTGTATTTATCACAATAATAATAATCTAATTTTAATTTAATTTTAAGCTTACCTTTTTTATGCAATGATTTTGTTGTTAGTTTATAGAGATAGACATGTTATACTTGTCGGATTTGAAGAGGAAACACGTGCTCTTAACCTGGTTGTATTGAAAACATTTAAGTCTAAGAAAGAAACATGCCCTCTTAACTTGGTTGTATTAAAAACATGTGTTCTTGTACACTAGGTGGGTGCAAACAAGAGAGAGTATATGGTAAGTGGATTAAATAGTTAAAAGCAAATGTTAGTAAAGGAGAAAGTTACAAAAATCTTACAAATAGGCTACGGTTAGGATATTACTATTTTTTGACATCTAAAGTTGAAGGTACATTTTATGGAGGTGTAGTCTAAGCCCTTAGGTGTAGGGCACATATTATGGGTATCTTGGACTTTTGGTGTGTGTTAGTGGTGTCAACTAGTGGTGGAGTGTCCAACCAATGAGTAGGCAAAGCTTTTCATTTACAAGGTGGCATCAATCAAGTATTCTCCCTCTCTACCCAACTCTAAGATGAGGAGTGTGCATAATGGACTTATTATTGTAACAAATTGCAAGTATTTGATTATCTTTAAGTTCAAGGGCTTGAATTCTCTGCCTCAACTTACAAACCTTTAAAGGAACTATGGGTTTTTCAATTAAACCCTTATGGTCAAAGAGCTACAAAAGAGGAAGGCCTTATGGCTATTTTTAAGGGGTTGTAATGACCCTCGTCTTGTGGTAAATATGTAGATATGATGCTAATGGTCCTGATCTTAGTACATTCACATATATAATGTAAATATTTTCCTATCACCTTGAATTGTGTAAATATGATAAATATTTTGTGGTTACCCTGATGTACATGTTGAAGTTCCACTTGCATTATTATGGGAAACACTTCTCAGTTATCCTTGTGTACATGGGGAAGATCATAATTAATCTATGCGATAAAAACACCTAGTAATATTTTCACATTGAACACTATTCAATAAACTTAACCCTAATATCTTAGTGAAGAACAAGTAACTAGCTAGACTCTGGAAGGGTTTTTGGATTGAATGTTAGTTAAACTCATTGCAGTTAGGTGTGGCAATGTGTGGTGAGTGTTAGTGAGTGCTAGGGAAACAAAAGTGAGCACTAGGTCAAAATGCATGAAAATGAATGAATAAGAGTGTGTGACAGGGAATGTCAATGAGTTCTAGGTGTGGTAAGAGGGGGGTGACATGGTATGCTAAGCAGTGCTAAGTCATTCTAATGTGCCAGAGTGACATGCAACCAATATGTGCTAGGTTCCAAGGTGTGCCAAATAGTGCTAGGAAGTGTTAGGGAGTGTTAGGGAAACACAAGGGAGCACTAGGTGAAAATAATGCATGCAAATGAACGATTAAGAGTTTGTGACATGAAGTGTCAATGATTTCAGGGTGTGATAAGGAGGGAGTGACAAGGTATGCTAGGAAGTTCTAAGGCATTCTAGAGGCCAGGGAAACATGACAAGATGTGCTAGGTGCTAAGGTCTGCCAATGCATGCTAGGGAGAGTTATGGAGTGTCAGGGAAAAACAAGGGAGAACTAGTTTCAAATGCATGGAAATGAATGAATAAGAGTGCGTGATAGGGATTATCAACGAATTCTAGGTGTGCTAAGGAGGAAGTGACAAGGTATGATAGGTAGTTCCAAGGAATGCTAGAGTGACAGGGCGACATGCCAAGATGTGCCAAGTCCTAGGGTGTGCCAATGTGTGTCAGGGAGTGCCATGAGAACACAAGGGAGAACTAGTTCAAATTGCATGGAAATGAATAGATAAGAGTGTGTGACAGGGAGAGTCAGCAAGTTCCAATTGTGTTAAGGAGGGAGTGGCAAGGGTATATGCTAGGCAGTGCCAAGGCATGTTAAGGAGTGGTAGGGTCTATTAGGGAGTGGAAAATCATGCCAAGGAATACAAGGGATGATAATGTGTGCCATGTAGTGCCAATGGATTGTTATACGGGCCAGATGTTATGGCGTGTGAAGATGTAAACTATGTTGCTTAGTTGTTTTATGGGCACTGTTGGATGTGAGCCTTGATTTGGTAAGTTGTTAAGTGGGATGAGTTAATATTGGACATGATAAGCCTAAGATGATTTATAGTCCATTAGGGGGACAAGGCATAGTCTAGTTGTAGTAAATGTAACTTGGTAAAGTTTTTGTAGTCGAGGCAAGACTTGGTTGGGTTCCTAAGTCTAAAAGAAAATAAGGGTAGTTATGAGGGAATGATAATTAAGGAGTGCCATGGCATGCCAAGGAATGAAAAAGCATGTTGACATATTCCAGATAGTGTCAATGCATGTCAAGGAGTGTTTGGGAGTGTCAGGGAATCATAAGGGAGAACTAGGTCAAAGTGCATGGAAATGAATGAATAAGAAATTATGCCAGGTAGTGTCAGTGAATTCTAGGTGTCCCATTGGCGAAGTGTGTTAGGAGAATTTCATATTATGACTTGTAGGAGGAAAGCCTACGATTGTGATAAGAGGATGGAAAAAGTAGTTTGAGACAAAGGGAGACTTTGGTCTAGGCACAACACTATTTTTTCAATGACTTGGTTGGGTTCCCAAGTCACAAAAAAGTAAGGTTATCTAGGAGGGCATGTGATCTGGATTTAAACAGGAACGCAACAAATTACAGAGATAACCATATACACAAATATGCAGTGGAAATAATACTTCATTTCATCAATGGAAAATACTAAAATATGCTTACAATCAGAAATGGAAATAAACTAGCTAGGGCGATGGTAGCTTATCTCTGAGAAGAGATGTGATGGCTACATGCCTCTGAACTGTGTTACAATGAGGCTCGAAGGCCTATTTATATTTGAGAAACAATGAAAAACCCTTAACATTCCAAAACCTTGACCCTAGAAGATGAAACGCCAAATTGTGGGCCCCGTTTTTGGGTAAGTTGGTACATCAACTTCCCGGGGTCGCGAATTGGTCGTATTATCTCCGTTTGATGTGCATGATAGCCCGTTGGAAAGATCTCTCTGAGGACTACGACGGAAAAGATGATTTTTAGGTAGAAAAATCGTTGGCGGTAGATTTCCCAAAGAACGTCGTTTAGGGCCTCAAAACGACTCCGGAAGTTTAGGACCCAAAAAAATGCTAAAAATAGTAAACTGTGCTATAATTAAGGAAACTGAAAAAACTGAAAGAAGCGCTAGAGGGGATCCAAGTGGAATTAGCAGGTGGCCACCAATATCCACATGGATCAAGAATGCTTTAGGGAAACTATTAATTAAACTTCTCCTTAATCTTAATTGTTTGTGAACTTCATTTATCTTCTTGAGTTTCTTAATTAGATATTCTTCATCAAACAAATATCAAGTGAAAAAACAATAAAAACAATGGACAAGGAAATTAGGCTCCAACCAGGGAAAAACCCCTCTAAGGGGGGAACCAAAAAAAAAACCTTATTTTCTTATAGGATATGCTTTAAATGAGAAAACCAAGACCCAAAGCCTAGACCAAGTCCTCCTCCAAGTACCAATTCATCCCTCCAACAAAGCCCTTTCAAGATAAGAAAAATCATCTTCTAGTCAACAAGAGTCAACCCTCTTCAATCTTGCTTCAATCACAACTTTCAGCCTTCTATTTTAGAAATTTATACTTGTAGTAGCTTATAAATTTGGCCTGTAATTTTCAGCCTCCTACAGCAAAAAAAAAACCCTAATTTTCACATATGAGAGAGAATTAACCCAAAAAAAGGTCTTTCTTCTTCGCTTTGTATTTCTTTTTTTATCCTTGTCTTCTTCACTTTTATTTCGTCCTCCTTATTTAAGATCAAACTTGTATGTGTGTGAGTGCCAAATAAGGTTGAAGTTCCTTCTATATATAGCCTTTCCAAGAGGTCAAATAGCCCTCTCTAGGCTAACTTGTCCTTCATTAGGGTGACTTGTACTTGGAGGATCATAAGACTTTCTAGACTCAAAATCATTAACTTTTACATGTTAAAACTTTCCCAATAGGGTCTTATACAAAATATAATTACTCTCTTGACTCAAGAAAATTATTTTTTAACATGAAAAACCATAGAAGCATGAAGAACATGCTTTACCTAGATGACCATAAATCTAGAGCATGAAACCCATGCTCTAAAATAATGTTTTTCTTTCTTATTTTTCTTGTAACACAAGATACACATAATGATTTTAATACATTTATATTATTAATATTGAAACTAGTTACGTTTTCCAACACCAATTGGGAAAAGTAATGTCAAAATTTCAATTTCTTTGGACCTAGAGGCCAATATCTTCTATAAACGTATGGTATCATGCTTGTAAAGTAAAAAAATCATTCTAAGGGATTGTCTCTTGTAGGCATCCCCTAATCCTATCACATTGAGAGATAGAATAATCATGGGTGAACCACTTAATGACACCTTGGATCTTAGAACCCTAAATACATAGTACCACCTTCAAGGCCTTGTTTTTATATTGTCAAATGTTATCCTTGTATCCTAACTACATAGATGTCCCAAAGGAGAGATCCAATCCCTCTTCAACTACCCATTTTTCCTCTAGACTTGAGGATTTATGAGAATGCAACTAGTATTGTTGGGAAGGAGTCTTAGTCTACTACAGAGGGGAAATATGGTTCTTTCCATATACTTCTGAATAAACAAAGCCAAATGGGATGAACCCCTCCAAGTATTAAATAATATTTGGGATTCTCTCAACTAAACCAATGGAGAGCATTTGAGCTAGGTTCAAAAGTTGACTTTTGATGAAGAATCAACAAAATTTTCCTTGATAAAAGAAGGAGAAAAATGTACCATACCTTGTTCATTCTGTACTAAATTCCATTTTGGTTGTTAATATACATCATTATCTTGATTTTTTATTATTAGGCTCCCTGAAGATATAAGTTTCCTTGACCTTCGCAACCACACTATTATGAACTTATAGAGCCGAAAATTTTCCCCACTCAAGAGGGGAAGGAGAATTATTTTTCTATACTCATGCTTTCCTTGGCTTGGATAAGATAAGAAAATTGGATGTTGTTGTTGCAAATTTTGTACCTATCGATAGAGATAATAGATGAATGACACCATCCAATGATCTAATACCTGACAAAATGACCAAATATCTAGTCAAAAACTAGTTTCTATAATAACCCTTTGCTCAAGTCCAATTTGACTAGTAACTTTGCAACCCTTTTATCTTCTTCACTAAAACTCTTCTCATATATTTCAATGAACTTCCTAAGGTGTTTTCAATTAATTCTACCACTGGGCTTAATTATATCTCCAAAGTAAGGAAAACTTTTAGGTCTAATATTCATAGGTGAGTTATTTTTCCATGGATTTCCCAAAAAATATATTTGCCTATTTTCATTTTTTCCAAAAATGATTTTCCCAAATTTTATACTACAAAATTATTTTATTTAAAAATCATGAAAATTTTATAGATACTATATAAAGTCATTAGAATTTTTCTACTTTTATGAAATATCACCAAAATTTTTATAGTTTGCATATTAGGGATTAGTAATATTGCTAAGGTTTATAACCTTTAAGATAAATTTCTATACTTAAAAGTTTCTCTTCTCCAAAGGAAACCTAGGTAACAACACCCATATATGCTAGATTATGTAAGGTTCTATATGAGTGGACTGTTGAGGATTTTGGAAGGGCCTTTTGATTGAACAAATAGGCATAAGTAATAAAGATAATCATGGAATAATTACATGAGGAAATAAATTGTGAAATTAAATAAAAAAGAGAGCCTATGTATTAAGCCCTAGTCATGATATGTTAGAGAAAATTTTAACATATAGAACTTCCAATCATTAGTATTGTATGTCTAAGAGTAATCAATCACTAACAAGAGGAAGGTCATAGGCCTGAGGGGCATGGATGGAAAGAACATCAATTGGCATGGGAATCATGGAGTTAATAAAACCTCTAGAGCTTTGATACCATTTAAGGTTGAGGAGTATCTCCAAACTCCATACTTAGATAATATTCCATTAATGGGAATTCATATTAATGCAATAATTTTACTCTTGGTTTCATCTTCAAAGAGGTTTATTGAACTTTCATATTCACATGTCATTTCATACATCTCCTACCATTTACAATTTATTTACAATGAAATAAAAATACCATAGGATTATGTGTCCAACACTAAGTCCCTTATTGAATAATAGACTCCATAAATGTTTTTTTTTTTCCAACGTTTGATCAAAGAAGTGAATATTCTTTGTAAACCCCAACCTCCCCTTTTCTTTGGATTTTACAATGTTTTCCAACTAATGGTAGGAAGTCCCTCTTTATATTTTTTCTCCTATCCAAAGAGAGCTAAAACATTTCCTCATATTTTCCAAAATATATCTCTGCACATGTTCAAAAGAGAGCCAATAAAAATGGATGCTTTTAAGTAAAACCCTTAGTAAAACCAAGATTCCACCAAAATAATACACCTATAACACCAATAAGTAATCCTAGCCTATATTTTCTTCTAAATAAATATCCAGTGTACTACTCTATAATCATTTGGTCTTAAAAAATAACCTAGATACTTCAAAATATTATCTAAGGGCTTAGTGTGAAAGGAGAATTGAGGGAAAATCTGTGCTTCCACTATAGGTGAAATCTCATTAAAAATAATTAAAATTTTATTATCATTTGTTTCCATCATAGTCATTAAGAAAAATGTCTCTAAAATATGTTTTAAATCTCTCCATTTCGTAATTGTCACATACCTAAAAATAACACCATATACAAACAACAAGTGAGTTAGATTTGTTACCTCTACTACTTGAATACCTTTAACTAGCCTTCGTAACTCATATAATCAAACAATCTACTCAAACTTCCTACTACTAAGAGGATTAGAAAGGGGGACAAGAGGCAACATTGCCTTAATCACTTGTGGATTTTGAAACCCTGAAGGACAACCACAAAATAGGAAACTCCAATTAAAGTTATCATAGGTGTTGGATAAATTAATCTTCATTGTTACTAATAATTTTATTTTAGGTTAGTGGAATGCAAACCTTCCTACTTAGAACCAATTACATCTGAAATTTATCTTTTATAAATAACTCCAAACGGTTTCTCTAAGATAAATTTTGGAAGGCTCCCTTTAATTCAATTAGTAATAATTTTGACTATTCATTTGTAGATAATATTACAAACTGATATAAGTCAAAAATACCAAAAATATTTTGGATACAATCTCTTAGGGATTAAATTAATGAAGGTTTCATTGAGGGTTCCCAAGACTTTACCAACATTCTTTGATTCCTCTACCGCTCTTAGGATATCCTCTTCAAAAAAAATCATATAAGCCAATATAAAAATCCACTGTCCATATATTTGAACCTAAAATCTTTCATTTTTAAAATATACTAGTGCCTTATCCAATTCTTCCTTTAAGACTGAGGCTTCCAATTTTAAGTTCATCTCCTGATCAGAAAACCTAGGAAAAAGTATATTAACCCTCATCTACTCAACAATGTGTGAGTCCTTTGGTTCCTTGAAGAAAGCTTCAAAATTAGTCTCCCTCATGGTCAAAATATTTTGAAAAGGGATACTTTTGTCACCAAATCCCAAATAGTTTTGACCATTATCCATCTGTTTTGTGAGTCCGTATAGATCCCAAATAGAGTTGACTACTTATTTGAGTAGTAAAATTGTGGAGAATGTGTTATTGTCCCCTTCCTCAATCCAAATGACCTAAATTTTAAGCATTCATGTAGTTTATTATATGAATATAAGATCTCATATATTATCTTCTAAAGCTCCTAAACATTCTTTCTATCATGAGCAAATATCCCCTCCAGATTTTGAGAGAATATCCTAGCAATGTTCTCTTCCACCTTGAGTAGATTATATTGATTAGTGGACATTTTCTTGTTGTCCCAGTCTACAACCAACTTCTTAACTTGATTCAAATTTGAAACAAATTGATACATAACATAATCACTTAATGATGGATTTTAAGGTTTCCAATTATCATAAATGAGCATCCTAAATCCTTCTTCACTCAACCATGCATGATTAAATTTGAAAGGACTCTAGGATATCTCATTATCCTTTTCTATTTGAATAAGTTTTGGGCAATGGTTAGACAAGTAACCTACACCTACCCAAGACCTATACCCTTCTTCGTCCTCCACAAAATTTTATACCATCATAAATCTATTCAAATATTTTTATTTCCTGAAATTCAACTTCTTCCATTACTCCAAGTCAAAGCCACTTCAACGGGTTGGATGTTAACAAGTTTAAGCTCTTTGAATAGGTGAATAAAGTAATAATCTACTATATTATGCCTTGATAATTCCCCCCAAATATCCATTGGGGATATATTCAAGTTTTTACACCACCAAGGTTAAGATCATCCTCTCCCATAACTCCATTCTCTTTCAATGAGTTTCATAAGTGCCTTTGTTCTACATAATGTCCATACAAATTAATGATTTTGAATATATTTTATTGGTCCTTTGACTCACCCTTTAGCACAATTCCTACAACAAGAAAACTAGTTCTTAAATCTACAAAGGAGGAATTCCAAACCATTAGCAACCCACCAAACATGCAAATACCACTCAGAGTGAAAAAGATATAATTGGGCAAAAGAAGTGTCAAAATTTCAATTTGTTTTGGCCCTAGAATTCATTATTTTTTGTAAAAGCATGGTATCATGCTTGCACAGTAAAATAAATTCTTCTAAGGAACTGTATTTTGTAGGAACCCCCTACTCCTCTCATATTGAGAAATAAAAGAACCACGAGGGAACCAATCCTAAGGTAACCTTGGATCTAATTACCCTAACTATGGTTCATTGTTTCCCTTATAATACCTCCTCCAAGGCCTTGTTTTTGGATTTTAAAATGTTGTACTTGTTTCCTAACTACAAAGGTGGCCCAAAGGAGAGATCTAATCCTTCTTGAACTACCCCCTAGTCCTCTATACCTAAGGGTTTACAATAACACAACTAGTATCACTGAGAGGGAGGCTTAGTCAACTTCACAGGGGAAGGAAAGTTGTTTCCATGTATTTCAAACAAATAGAACTAAAGGGTTTTAACCCCTCCAAGTCTTAAAAAATATTTTGGACTCCCTCTTGTAAACTTGTGGAGGAAAAAATAGGATTCTTTGAGCCAGGTTCAAGACCAGAGGCTTTTTATGAAGAACCAAAACAAATCTCCTTGGCATAAGAAGGAGAAAAATGTAACATACATTATTCATTTTCCACTAAATTCCCTTCCAATTTAAACCATCCATCCTTATATGGAGTTTCTTAATTATAGAGGTTCCTCAAGGTATAAATGTCCTTGTCCTTCCCAACCACACTCTTACGAAATTATGGAGTCAAAACGTTTCCCACCTCACTAGCGAAAAGTGAAATATTTCTTTGTACCCATGATTTCCTTTCCTTGGATATGGTAATAAAATTGGATAGTGTTGTTTTATATTACCTACTTATCAATATACAAAATATATAAATGACACCTTCCAATAGTTTAATTCCTGAGAAAAGAGCTAAGTCTCTAGTTAACATCTAGCTTTGTTAATAACCTCTTACTCAATTCCAATTTGACTAGTACCTTTGCACCAATTTTATCTTCTTTACTCAAACTCTTCTAATTTATTCCAATGAACTTCTCTAAGGTGTTTGCAATGAATTCCATTACTGGGCTTAATTAGATCTCCAAAGGAATCCCACGTAACAACACCTATATATGTTGGATTATGAAAGGTTTTATATGAGTGGATCACTGAGGATTCTAGAAGGGCCTTTTGGTTGAGGGAAAGGCACACGTAATTGAAAGAGTCATGGATAAATTTCATAAGGAAAGAAAATAAACACTAAAATAGAAAAGAAAGCTTAGGTCTAAAACATTAGGTGTGAGATGCCACATAGGAGAGAAACCTAACATATAGACCTGCCAAGCATCATGATTGTATGACTAACAATAATCAAGCATTGAGTAAAGATAGTTTCAAGGCTAAAGGAACATGGATGGAAAGAACATAAATTAGTGTGGGAATCATGGAGGCATTAAACCCTCTAGAGCTTGATACCATTTCAAGCTGAGGTGTAACTCCAAACTCCATACTTAGTTGATACCACATTAATGCGAATTCATATTAATACAATAATATGAATTTTGGTTTCATATTATAAGAGGTGTATTGACCTTTCATATTCACCTATCTATTCATACTTATCCTACTATATACAAATTATTTACATTGACATAAATATCCCAAATGATTATGTGGTCAACATTAGTGCTTTCATTAAATAATAGTCTCCACAAATGTTTTGTTGCCAATGCTTGATAAAAAAAGTGAATATTATTTAAACCCCAACCTCGCCCTTTCTTTTCCTTTACTAATGGTTTCCAACTAAATACAATAATACCCTCTTTCTATTTTTTTCCCCTATCCAAAGAGAATGAAAAAAAACTCCTCATATTTTCCAAAATGGTTTTTTACACATGTCTAAGGAGAGACAATAAACACGAATGCTCTCAAGTGAAACCTTTAGCATAACTAATATCTCATCAATAGTAAGCCACCTATATCACTGACAAGTATTCCTAGCTTGTATTTTCCTATAAAGCCACATATATTCTACCACTCTATAATCATTTGGTCTTAAAAATAACCTAGATATTTAAAACCATATACTAATGGCTTAGTGTGAGAGGAGAATTTATAGTGAATATATTCTTCCACTTTAAGTTAAATCTCATTAAAAATAATTAAATATTTATTTTCATTTGTTTCCATCCCAGTCACTTAAAAAATATCTCTAAAATATGCTTGAAATCCCTCCATTACCCAATTATTCCATCCCCAAATAAAATAAAATCATCTACAAACAAGAAGTGCATTAGATTCATTACGTCACTACTTAAATAAATTTAAATAACCCTTCATTTATTGTAGGATCAATTAATCAACTCAAACTTCTTGTTATTGAAAGCATTAGAAAGGGGAACATGAGGAAACCTTGCCTCAAGCCCCTTGTTGATTTTAAAACCTTAAAGGACAACTAACATTGAACATAGAAAATTATTTCAATGACACCTGTTGGCTTAGGGGGTCCTGACTCAGGTTCAATGTTAAGTTAGCCAAACAAATCCCTACACTACTAGCCCTTTTGGCATCAATCTGCAGAGCACGGATTGAAGTCTCACCCGAAGTAGTATGAGTGGATGTTGGAACCAAGTTTTCACACCCAAATATTAGTGTAATGTTGTTTTATGCCCTAACTCGACCTTTGCGTAGATCGATAAGTGTTTTAGGGCTTATCGATATACTTATCTTAATCACCCTTAGACCTTCATGAAGGTCTGCGACTGTCTTCATGGACCTTAAATAGGTGAATCAACTACTTACATGCTTCTATGATTGCTTCTGTGTTTACCTAGATATGCTCAAATATCTGATAACTTTAACATCCATTAATATTTTCTTCATGTAAACATATATTATGACTTGTGTTCGTATAACAATGTAAAACATATATATTCGCGCATAAACACAACATTAAATCATAAACCCATTATTCATCATAACATAATCACATTCATCCATAATAGAAATAAAAGGAAAAAATACAGATATTTCTGGAACAATCTCTTTATTAATGCTTCAAATCTTCTTACAGACTCAAACAACCCTTGCACTCAGCTGCAGGGGTCCACACACTCAGCTGCGAACTCTACTCTAGGGCTTTGCGCACATAGCTGCAGAGCCTCTCTTCTACTCTAAGACTCTTCGCTCGTCACTTCTACTGACCCATTACATTCATATCATTCGCTACCAAAAAATGCCTTAGACTCTTCTAAGAATTTCCTTTTTATATAATCCCATGGTCCGTGGACCATAGGTAGATCTTCTAAAGCCGACACATCTACATAAAATAAGGGTAAAAAACCGTTATGACAATTTACATCTACGCACTCCATGACCACATCTTGCATAGTCTTTACTCTTTATATACAAAAACTTGGGCTTTCAGCCCAAAAACTTGGGCTTTTGCCCCAAAACTGACCTTATGGGACCCTTCCCTAATAGGCCCCCAACACAAATATCATGACTTGCCCTTGAGTCACTCTACTGGTTTACAGATCTTACTGTGAAGACCTCCCACCTCTACTTGCACCATTGCTACCTCGGTTGTGTTCTGCGTGGTTGCCTGCTTGACCTATTCCACCAACTGCTCTATTGAGGATCTTGCACTATCTTCCTAGATCTTCTTATGTGTTCTCTTTAGGCTAGCCAACTTCTTCCCAATGGTGGCAGAGATCACATAGGCCTCCTCCAACTAAGGCCCCAATCTGGCCTTGAGGATTTCCTCTTTCTACTATGCTGCTTCGACCTATTCTTGTAGTTTCTTTGCCTCCTATAGCTTTGTTAATCTCTGCGTGATAGCGACGGTGCGCTGTCACCTTTTCTTTGCCATACTTCTGCTGTAGTTCCCAGGCCTCTATGTTCAACCTCTGCAGGTTAGGATCTTCTTGCAGACTTGTGATTAGCTCCATATATTGCTCGAAGAGCGCAACACATTCTGTCACCATGAAATCTACTGCAGTAACTCCATCCCTCACCGCAGCTTCACGTTGTTCTTTGACCTCTGGTGGAGTTTAACGCTGTTTCTTCAACTGAAGCTCTGTAATTTTTAGGTTCAGCTCAAACTGAACCTTGTCCATCTCGATCTTCCTGTCACGCACACCTACAACCAATTTCCTAATTTTAGCCTCCACTGGTGCTTCTGGGATATGCAGTTCTAGAATGGTTCTACATGCTTCAGCTACTACTATTGTGGTGTGCTCATTCTTCTCCTGAACCTTCTTCCTGGCTTCTAGCGCAATTGTCTTCTCAACGAATATCTGTTAGTTGTTGACTTTATTCTCATTGATCATGCTCAACATGCGTTTCTCTCGGACCTTAAACTCTTTAATCACACCTTCTTGTAGTGTGTGAAGGAATTCACTAGGAAGCACGGCCAAGTTTAGGCCAATATCCCTCAACGCACTAACAATAACCTAGTTAGCTTCTGCCTCCATGCTCAGAGCTCCATCCAGAAGCGTGACTACCCAGAGATCCAAGGATTGAACCAACTATATGGCTTGGGTGGTCCTCGATGCCAAAATAGTGATGTCATGCTATTCTGTCCTGCACCTGCTTGCAATCTAGTTGTTTGGATCTGCAGCTCATGCAAACCCGTTTGTATGGCACTGAGTGCCTGCTTCTGTTGTTTCTCGAATTGTTGTAGCAATTCTGTGGTCATATCTCTTACCTTGTCTCCAATATTGTCCAAATCACCCTCCATCAAGGTGATTAGATCGAGTGATGATTTGGAGGCCTTGGTCTTCTTTTGTTGCCCCTCCTTTTCTTGTTATCTATGTCACTTTACGCGAAAAGGAGTGCTCTCCAGATCACCACTTCCCTGTTCTAATTTCTCTTCTTCCTCCATCTATGGTGAAGGGGATTTCTGGCTCCTATCATAGCCACGCTCTTCCTACTCTGTTTGTTCCTTGGCAACATGCTCCACTTCTGTGTGTGCCTTCTCCTCTGTCTCATTCTTTCTCTTTTTAGCCAACTGCTGAACTTCCAATCAGGCCCCTTATTTTTTCTGCTTTTTCTCAGTCTTACTAGTTTCGATGGAAAAATCGGATGTTGTGTGCCAGTCTACTAGCCACTGCTTGAGAACTGCTGCAATGGCATCATCTGTCACTAGATATGGTAAATCGTTCTGGATCCTTTTGTGCCCGAATGGAAATACACTAGAAGTTTGCTTTGAACTCCGCGTACCCAGACCACTGCTCAAAGACAGTTGGTGACAATCGTGGCTTTTGATTGATGGCCATATTGATGCTCATTTCCATCAATACCCAAAACACTTTTCTCTCCTGGACCCGCTCAGCATCCTTGGTAGCCCACAATGATGCGAATTTTGCCGCTTTTGGAAAATCTATTTCAATAGGAGGAAATTATCTGTCCTCCGGCAACTTCCATGTGACCAACACAATTGATAGTAAAATCCATGATTAATGGAAAGTATTGTTGTGGTCATGTGCCTCCCTGCAGTTTGCGAGGAACTCGCCGCATAGGTAGCGCCACCAGTTGAATTGTATGCCCTCTGCCCACGTGGCCGCTAGTGAAAGAACTGGTGTCGTCACCTCGTCCGTGCGACACTTTCTCATTATTTTGGCAGCCAAGATCTGGGTGGCCACCTTCATCGCGGGGTTAGTAATGCTAGAAATAGAATACTCGCATGAATTTTTAACAAGCTTAAACTTGTCCTCCATCCTCTTCGAGAGGTCATGCTTGGCCGTCTTTCCACCAAATTCCTTAGCTAGATTCAGTTCTAAATGAGGGAGTAGTGTGATCCTATGGATCAGCATATTTGTGATTGGTATCAGCTCTTCCAACCATAGGCACCTGTCATGCACCAGGCACAACAACTATTTGATAAAAATCCAATTTATGGGAGCGCGGTGGTAGTGGGGCACCCATAGCAGGTTCAACAATCTTACTTTATTTACCCCATGAATCCATTCCACCGGCTACAGCACAGTGAGACCAGAATCGTTGTAGAATAATTTCTTCATGAAATTATCGGTAACTAGGTTGGGGAACCGCTTAGTGTCCCCCAAGTCCAAATCTTCAAGTTTTAGATGTGGGATGCACGCTAAGTGCGAGCATGTTAAGGAGAAAATATCCTTCATCGGGGTCCTTTGGGACCTTTACCTTGCCCTGGCATGGAGGGATGTACTCTAGAAGTTTCCAAATTGGGTCTACCCCCTCAATATCAATGTCCTATGCACCCTCCTCAGCCTCTAGGTCTACTACTTTGCCTTTCTCCTACATGATGGGCTCTTCTTTTCTCTGATGTTTCCTTGGTGACTCACGCATTGATAGTGTCTTCTTCTGTTTATCCTTCTTCAGCTTGGGGAATTCTCTTACCGGCATAGGCTTTAGCCTAGGTGACCTCAGTGAGTTTGGCATTGATGCGGCAACCTCCATATTTATGAACTCAGGGGTAGCTCCCTAAGAGGCAATAGACCCTCTAGCACTTGTAGTTTCCACGGGTGAAGACATGAAGCTGTTAATGAGCTGCTAGGTTTTCTCAGGTAACCTGTCAAACACAGAACTAACCACCAAGTCCTCAAAGAACTCACGATTCATGAACATGAGATAACATGACACATAAACTCTTAGATTGCAAAGTGTTTCTTGCTGGTCAGCCATCTGTAATTTATAGGCAAATTTTAATTCAAATTCGACCATTTCCCCCCAAAATTTGCTCATAAATGCTAGATTGGCGACATATTTTCAAAGATCCCACTCTTAAATTCAACCTTAACTGCTTCTCCCCCTACTCCTCTTAGCCATTTTCTTACTGTCAAATCATGAATAGTGACGATAACGGTCACTTTCTGGCTACGTTGTGTGGTCTCTCATCTTGTTGCACAACTCCCTTCATGCATTTGCTGACACTGTGACACCCTTCTATCTCGCGCAGGCCCCTCATCGCGTAGCTCTACAACACGAGCAATGCAGTTTATAGTCCCATGCCTCCTTGTAGCTACCTAGAGCACTAAGACTGTGCTACCATCATATAGTCATCTAGCTGGATCATCGGTGTATGGCTTCAATCGGCTGCCATTTACCTTTCCAGGAAATGGATCTTGTAATACCCCTCCCTTTAATAATAAATAGTAATACAATAAAAATAATAATATAATAATATAATAATAAATAATACAAAAAATAAATAATATATAAATAATAAATAATAAATCACTCAATAATAAATAATAATAAAATAAATCATAAATGATATTTAAAAATATACAAGAAAATAAATAAAAATAATAAAAATAGTAATAACTACACTAAAGCTCTAAATAAGAATAAATAGTAATAAAACAAAGAAAGCAATAAAAAGAATCAGTAAAGCTATCAAAAAGAAGAAATAAAACAAGAAAGCTAAAAAATCAAAAGAAAAGTAAAGAAATAAAACAAGAAGGCTAAAAATCAAGTTGCATGTAGACACATGGAGTGTGTGCATGTGGTTCCCCATCCAACGTTGTTCTATTTAATAGATGGTGAGGAAGAGGAGAGGCATTCTTGCATTCCATCATTCCGAGATTCTATCTTTCATTCTCTTGGGAGAATGGTATACTAAGACTTAGGAGCACTGGTAGTAGTCAATCATTGAGGGCTCAGGGGTGGCCAGTTGTAGTAGAATCCTGCACAATTGAGCCTACGGTTGGGAGGAGAGTCGTCCCCAAAATCTTGTGATCACTTGGAAGACTGCAAGTACAGGTAATAGAGATAAGTTCATTTGTAAGTATTTGTTTTCCATTAAAACATTAATTTTAGTTTTACTTGGTGCTGTTACATATGGTATCAGAGGTGGTTTAACCCTTAGGGCCTATGGGCATCCGGAAATTTACTTGGTTGGAATTTTTAACTTGACTTGTTTTAAAGTTACAGGTTGATTACTTCCAGGAGGCGGCATAATTTTTTTTCAAACCCTCACTATGCCGTAAATTTTCTTTATTCAATGCATACTTACTGCATAGTTATATTTTGATTGGTGGTTTAACCCTTAGGGCCTATGGGCATCCAGAAATTTACTTAGTTGGATTTTTAACTTGACTTGTTTTAAAGTTACAGGTTGATTACTTCCAGGAGGCGGCATAATTTTTTTTCAAACCCTCACTATGCCTTAAATTTTCTTTATTCAATGCATACTTACTGCATAGTTATATTTTGATTGGTTTTGGTGATTATGTTTTTGCCTGTATTCACTTTGGATTTGGAATTAGATTTGTTTTTCTGTGATTTTAGCATAGATAGAAAAACAAAAAATATTTATCATTGAATATTGGCTTTCAGTTATGCACTTCCACGCATGCCTCTCTGCAATCAACTTCGGAGATTTTGTCTTTGTGTTCATATTCATTGATGTTGAAACCTTAAAAACCCTGCAATTTTCGAGTCTCTGGTCTATTCCACGCCTTCTTGGGCAGAGGGATCCGCTTGGGCTCTGCTCTGAGTTGTGTTTTTTCAATTGGGTTCTGCTTGAAATTCATTCTTCTTGCCTGGCTTCAACTGAGAATTGATTATTTATCCCTATTTGGAGATCCAACTACACCTGATCATCCCTTGGTGGCAATCCAAAGCACGGTGTTCTTCATTGTTGGGGAAATTTGTGTATTGCGTTGATATGTTCTAACCTGCAGGGATTTTTAAGGCTTGAAGATCCAAATCCTGTCATAAATGGGTCAGCCTTCTATTGCAGCACATGAAGAGATTTGTAAGTCTGGTTAAGGTCTCACTTTGCTGAGTTTTGGTGCATTTATTTTAGATCAACTTCAGAAGCCTGGTTTTCAATCCCCAGAGTGATGCCATTGAGCAAATGTTGAATCGGTGCATGTGGCCTTCAGCTTTAGATCTCCAGCATTCACAGTAGCTGTGACGGAGGCGACTTGCACACTTGCTTCGTATTTTCCCTTCACCCACGCCTTGGTCATACTGATTCTTCTCTGTTTACATGGAAGAAAGGGCTCTGAATTCTTCCTTCTACAAGCCTGCCTTCCTTCCTTAACCAGACGAGGATTCGGATCTTGCCATTTATTTGAGTTCGAAGAAGACTCGAGTATTATCTAATGTCTGGTTCCTCAATCTGGTGGGTTTAGCAGTAATGGAACTATGTCGGGTTAGAAATAATAGTGAGTATAATATTAAATAATTACGACTATGTAAATTGCATTAAAGTGTAGCTACCATGAATACTTAGGTTTAGAGTTTATGTTATTTCCTACAATACCTTAAGCTTCACTGAATCAGAACAGTATATATATATTTGTGTTGATGGAGCGCCATCGATATGAGAATAGAATCAACCAAGCGACTGCGGTTGCATAGAAAGAAATGATGCTATGGTGAAGGATTCCTCCCCGGTGGTCCGTGTCTGTGAGTTCGGATCTTCCCCTAGAATGCGTCTCTCTATTCGTTTTTAGGGGTCTCAAATTGTTTCAAGCATCCATTTATGTGTAGCGTTGTTTGGTACTCTTCTTGGTTTTTAAAACACTATGCAATCTCAGGTGGCCATTGGGTGAGTCTATTTATATGCATTTGTAACACTTCCATAAGGTTGTTTTAGAATTCACCCATCCTCGACGACCAGATTTCACAGTCAACAAATTGTCTGTTTTGGTGTTTTAAAAGGATTCGTAAGTAGTTTTACTCTGGGTCTTTGCAAAGAAGAAAAATATTTTTGATGTAGAGTATTTTCTAGAAAATCAATGACAATATTAGCCATGAAAACAATATTAATATAATAAATTGATTTTCCCCGGTTTCTAGAATCATGAACGATTTTAGGGATTAGATCGGATGAGGATCTGATCCTTATTTTTTGTTTTTGTTATAAATGTAGCCTACGAGCATGTAAAATAGCAGCCATTAGATGAAGAGCAGGCATGTCGGGCTGTAGAAGCCAGGAGATGTAATTGTGTATTTCTTTGATGAATTATCCCTGTGTGTTTTGCTTTATATATTTCTATGTATTCAATAAGTGTATTCGCCCTTTAATCAAATATATAAACATAGTGTTAACCAATGAGGAGATCCATTCTCAGTCGATCATTGTAAAGATCTATGTTGTTTATAACGATTGTGTGATCAAGCATAAGATGTGTGTAGCTGGTGGGAATGCAACATATTGATGTTGTATGTATTTGTGTGAGACAACTAGAGTGAATGTGCAGAGGAAGAGATGGAACAATCCATGCGAATGTCAAAAGTTAGTTGATCTTAGGTGCTTGGTTAAATAATTTATTTTTATTTTTTGTTATCATGTACACATTAGACTTATAACATGGATTATAAGATCTGCTTTATAAGAAATGGGTGATTCTTAACATGAGATTATATTGATTTTAATAAGTTTCGGTTATATATCGTAAAATAAAATATTCCTTATTCTTTCGGTGATTTTATGCAACAATCACTACCGCTATAACCCTGGAGAGACTTTATGCTTGGGATAAGATGCTTTATGACGAAGTTAGGGTGTTTATATTTAAACTTGAATTATTTTTCCTTGTTTTTCATATATTGAAAAATTTACTGGTACGTAGTGAATAGAATCATTTGTTGTTTATAGTGATATAGTGCAAATTCACTTCCAGTATATCTTTGTCGTGGACCAGCTAAATCCAGAGAAATTACATAATATTTTGAGAATATTCAAAGCCTTCTGAAATCAGTGTATTATATTGATATTTTGGGTTTCCAGATTCACTGTGTTTGAGAAATTCATGCCGACATTTCAGACCTGTGATGCGGAGTCTATCTTGAGCATGGAAAGATCAAGTCAGGACTCAGAACCAACAAGAAGGATGCAAATCTTCATATTTCTTCATGTTTGTTTAGTTAGGCTTAGCTTTGTCTGACCTTTTGTAACTGTTGTATTTTCCATCTATTGTTTTGGTGGCTTCACAGAGCGAAGAATCTGCAAAGATAATCTAGCCTGATATCCAAAGAGAATAAGCTTGCAATTTATATATTATTTAACCTCATATCTACTAAATCGACCAGTTATGTGGCTAATGTTATACTAGTGCCAATTCGTAGTTTGCATTGGTCTAATTTGGACGTTCCAGAATGCCATTGATATATTTTCTCTAGATTTGGCATTTATGTGTTGTATAGTAGTGGCAAATGTTGGCAAACAATTTAATACCAATGTTTATAAACAAACTAATACCAATGTTTATTAATGATTTAATGAACATATAAATTTCATAAGTTAGTCTTCGGTGATTTTTCAACCTTGTATGTAATTTTTGATGAGTAGCTTGGTAGGCTTGATGTATGGTTTTAGTATGTTGGAGATTGTTGAAAAGGTAACAACAATATTTTTTTTTGAATATGGATCAAATAATTGTAAGGAATCTTCCATTAAATCTAATAAATTCACCAAAAATATAGAAACATATTTCTGCCTTTTACTCAACCTAGATCACTCATTCAAAAACTTAAATTTCTAATATTTTTTTTGAAGAGATTAATATATATATATATATATATTATAAGATATATATATTAGCTGTAAATAGTTATTTGTGCATAAATCTAACTTTCTATATATTGCACATATTTTTTATTTTTTTTTAATCTGAGGTGAAAGACTCGGGTTGGGCATAATTTCTTTGGTAAGTTTTTCGTTTGGAGCCATTTTTTTTAGCCTACATGACTAAGTAAACAGCTCAAGTAATTCTTGTTCAGGGCAAAGCAAGAACATAGTAAAACTAATATCGTTCTTCTTGCTCATCGATATTGTAACGGAAATGACGGTAACAAGTCTCGGACAGAGTATATCCAATTCATTAGCTTTTTGGTTCGTTATTTATGGTTAGTTCGCATCCCATTTGTAAGATTTCTGTCAGAATGTTGATGATGGCCTCAAAGAATACAGGACATGACTTCTGTTCCTAATTTTTGATAGATTTTTTTTACTATTTAATTAATAATGGCCTGATTCAAAAACGGCTAAAATTTCATTTTGTTTGGAGATAAAAAAAACCTACGCATTAAAATTGGGAAACATTAGAAGTTCTTCTTGGCTTTAAACACCATAAACTAAAAAAAAAGCACGAAAAATCCTCTCAGCACAGAGAAACAACACCATTGGACTTTATCAATTCGATTCCGCGTTTGTTCTTGAATTGGAAGATTTGGGGCGTATACGGGATTGGGATTCGGGGTTTTGACAATTTTTGTGGTCTAGATGAAATGGGTTTTTTTTATTGGAGACTTTCTAGGTGTCATTTCCCCTAGTGCTGGGAAGATTTCCAGATTTTCTCTTTTTGTTTTTCTTCAGGTTTTTAATCTCATACCAGATTTTTTTTTCCTATACGAACTCTATCTGTCTTAGTGTACATTACGATGCTTTCGATAACGCCTGGATCTGTTCTTCAATTCCTCAATTTAAATAATTTATTCGCTGCAAAAGGGGATACTGTAGTATATTGTTATAAAATGGATACTGTATTAATGAATTGCAAAAATGCCGTCCTAGCTCAGTGATGCTCATTAATAGAATTTTCTGTTATGGACGAACCACCGAGTCAACCCGTTTTTGGAGATTTGTTCTTCGTTTTTTGTTGTCTTTTTGCTCAAATGATGCTTGAAAAATTCCAGTGGATTACACATACGAGCAATGTTTTGGCACAGTGCTTGTAATCCGTTGGATTGCTAACCAAAGGTGTAAAGTAATCTACTAATTGGGCCACATGATTTGCATGTCCTTGGAGTGAAGCATCATTGTTGTTTTTTTTTCACATAGATTCAACGTGAATTTCCTTTGACAAATTTTCAAGGCCGTAAGGGTTCTAATACTCATACTTTACATAAATCATCGAGTTCTCTTGAAGATGGTTCTTAATTTCATTTTAAACATAATTTTTGTTTAACGTAATTGTTCAATGCATTATACATGCATCAATACTATTGCAATATATTTGAGCTTAGATTTGCCAAAAACGCAATGTGACTTTCAAAATATTTGCCATAACTACACTGTTGTGGGAACTGTAGGCTCAATCTCATGTGTTAAAAAGAAAGAAGTGATTCTTCCTTTTTTTCTTTCTTTATATTTTAAATTACAGATGACTTGGTATTACTAACTTTGGGTTAGATACAGATTATTGGTTTTAATGTGTAATGAAGAGATAGTCTAGATCCTAACGGATGGGGAATGATATTTGTTATTCATTTTCATATGAGTAAATAGAATTGTTGAAGGAACAATTATCTACCTGATGAGAAAAAGGTACTATTGATTGTGTAAATGGTACTGTTGACTTTATAGTGTCTACGGATTTTTCGACATGGTTGTCGAAAGGAACAATGGAATTTACAGGAACACGCATATCCATGACCGCAAGCTTACGATCTTATGTATTATGCAGGCAATTTTATGTCTTATCCGAGAAATTATTATGCCTAAAATGTATTGTAATGTGAGGGATGGTGTTGCCTTCGCAGGTGCGCTTGCAGGCAGACCATATAATTAATAAAATGATTAATTTTTTTTTTTGTGTTGGGGAGGAATACCCTTCCCCATCATCCGATCTGGTTCTGGGTCGGGTGGCAGTGTCTTTTCTTTATGGTGTGGAATATCTTTATGCTTGATTCATAAATTTTATGACATATATATCATATTAATATTACTTCACCATAAATCATAAACATCAATACAACTTTTATACTGTCATAGATTAACACATGACATGAAAATAGTAACTGAATGTGATTACAAAGGAAAATGTCACTTTAGTTTTACTTTGCTTGGTCATATGACTTTGTTCAAAGCATATAATAAATCATCCGATAGTACTAGTTTTTCTTCATAAAAAGGTTTACGTGGGTTATCCAGAAAGCTCCACTATGTAATTATGTTGTCCAGTCATGAGGACTATTCATGACCAGTTTCTTCATGGGCCTTAACTGGTTAAAAGGCATCCACTTTGTAGATAATATAATTTCCATAGGATTGATGGTAATCTTGTAATAGGAAAAAGATTCTTTAGTCACGAGACTCGAAGCACTTCTTCGACTTTTGGTGGATATTGAACCACATCTCC
>APFE030669702.1:537-38663 GCA_000404065.3 Pinus taeda | reverse complement strand
CAATAAGTTTTCTCGTTACTCTTTGTTACATATATGTTTGTTATACTTTCATGTATCGTTCATGCTTTCCATGGATTCAACATCTAAATGGCCAGGAAAAAGAATAGTCCCAGGATTTAATCTTTGATTACCCTGAACTCAATCCTAGCCATTTCATATGTTTTCCTCAGTTATGGTATTTAAAGAGTAATTCTTCAGTGCTACCTTTAATACTATATCATCACAGTAACATGTTATTTCAGGAATTCAAGTAATTGCTCCTAAATAATAGACCTCCTTCACACTACTCAGCTTAGTAAAGAATCCTTAGATGCTCTTTGCTAGTTGTCTATCATTTCACCATCACAATTTACATTTTGTTTTGTGAAATACACACAGGCCCTGTAATTTCAGCAGCACTAAGCCAAGATTTCAAGGAAGCAACAGTTACAGACCCCATTACCCAATGGATTAGTTTCATCTGAAGATAACGCTCCAAAAACTATCAGAAGCATCCTCCCAACCAAACATAAAAACGATCAAACATGCACTTCATAACTAGCCTAAAACTCCATTAAAACAGTGACAAACCTTACAGAGAGAGCCCTCTCTAATTACTGCTGGGCTAGAAGCTGTAGTCCAAAGATTGGTTAGTGGTTACCCCGGCCGTATTCCCTTGGGAGTCATAGGGAACAACCTGGGTGATAACAGGAGGCACTTCAAACAAATGGCTAATCTCATTCATAATAAAAAACAAATCCTTTACTCTGTCATAGAGACTTTGCCCAGATGCTGGCCCTGTTGCCTGTGAGCTGCTTGATCCTTGACTGATCTGATTGGTGGCAAATGTGTTCACCCTCTTTGCATAAACCTCATGTGATAGAAGTTTTCCGGCACTGTTGAGTAAGCTAGGAAGACCTTTGCCCTGTAATGCTGCAAATTTGTCCATGAACCTATTTACCTCTGTTTGCATGTCCTGGCTTCTTCTATCCAATGTCTGCACTAGGCTTTTCCGTGTGAGGACCCTCTTGATTAGCTGGATAGTCTCTGTCCTGTTGGAGATCCCAATTGCTGCCAGCTGAGGACCTGTCCGGTTATTGAGCACATTGATCATTCTGCTAGCTATCTCAGGCATACTGCCTAGAGATGCCCTTGCTCTATGCATTTCCCTTTGTGCTTTGCCTATGAGCTCCATTTGCTCATGAATAGTTTCAATGTATTTCCATTGGTCCGTTATTGATTGGCCAATGTGGGTCCACAAAACTGTTCTGATCTTAGCCACCACTTTGTTAGGGGTGAGCTCTTTCTCCAGCTCTTTTATCCTTTCTTTGAGAGTTTTTATTTCTCTCGCTTTCTCAGCCACATTCTGCTTTGATTTGTCATACTTCTCATTCATCTTGGCCAAATTCTCCTTGGCTCCATTCAGTTCTGTCATCTGGGCTTCGAGGGCCTGGACCTCACTCATCAATTTCTGCATGTCGAGGCTCGAAGCCTGCTCTATAGATGGTGCTAGTGCTGTTGTTGATGTTGATGGTGCTGGTGCTGCTTCTGTGGGAGGAGGAGTGGTCTTTGGAGGCTCCTCAAGGTTAATAACCTCTAGAGGGGGCTGAGAAGTCTGGCCTCCCTCTTTCTGCTGCAGGGCTGCCTGTAGTGTAGCCTCTGTGTCTTCCAGCCTCCCTTCTGTCTGCACTAGTTGCTTGTGCAGTGCTACCAGCAATGTAGCTATCTCTTGTTCTTGCTTCTGTTGAGCAACCTCATCTATTTGGGGGTGAATGGTTACTGGGAGCTTTACCTTCTTTCTCAGGGCTGCAAGGTCTGCATCTCTTATTTTTAGCAGCGTCTGTATGGCCTTTGGATCCTTGGGGTCATGCCCCAGCTCTATAATTATATCTTCCAAAGACTTGATCCTGTTGTCTTTGGCCAGGGAGGATGCTTTCTCCAACTCCAGCTGGGCAGCTCTATTGTTTAGGCTGTTTTCCAGCCTTTTTGCCAACATTGCTTTGTCTGCCAATGTTGCATATACCATTTCACCCGTTTGCTTATGGAGTTCTATTTGGTCCATAGGGTGGATGTCTTTTGCAAGAACCTCCAGGTTGATTCTTATGTAGTCTACAGCTGACTGTGGTTGCAGCGTGGTGGGCATGAAATGACTCATGGTCATTTTTCCTTCTGAGATGTCATAGGCTAACATAAGCCTCTGTTGATTTGTAGGGGCCATCTTTAGCAACTGGTTGTAGACTTGGAGCCTGAGTGGCTCATTTCTCCTCTTGATATCAGTAAATTGTTGCTTGATGCTTACCTCTACTCTCCTTTGATGACTTGAGGAGCTGACCTCTCCTCCAAGATTTCTCTCTTGTTCCTGCTGAAAGGAACTAGCAGATACCTCCATACTTGGTGGGCCCATTACCACCGATTGCCCCATAGGCATTTCTTCCTCAGAGAGGGGATTTAATCTCTGCCTTTTCTCCCCTTGATTTGTGGACATGGTAAGGGGAGTCTCCTGCTCTCTGTCCCTCTTATTTCCTTTTTCCACCTTTTGTGGAGTTTGGAGCACTGAGGTCTCCACTGTCTTCTCTTGCCGAGAAGGCATGTTCTCTTGAGCCTATTGCTCAGTAGGTGCTGGGGCTTCAGCCATTTGTTCTTACTGCATAGGCTGCCCCTCTTCTTGAGGTTCTTCTTGCTGTTCTTGTTGCTGTTCGACCTCCTTTTCTACTTGCTGCTCTGTTTGTTGCTCTGTTGTAGGAGGTGGTTGTTCCTGCTCCTGCTTGCCCTTATCTTTATTTGTTTCCCGTTGGGAAATTTCGGCTGCTTGCTGCTGGGCTGTGGAAGATGAGGCAGCTGCTCCAATTTGCCTTTGACAAGAGGAAGAAACCTACCCACAATGTTCCAAGTTAGCCTCTTTCTCAAGATTTCTTGTTTCTCTTCTTAGCATTTCTTCTTTACAAATTGGCTCTTCTAAGGTGCCTCCTTTCCAGCTTAGGGCATTGGCATACTTCTCAATATGAGGAAGTTTCACATGAACATAGCCACCCAATTTGTATTTTATTCTCCTAAGGGAAATGAAGTGATTAGGGTCATAAGGCACCCACTTGAAACTGGTTTGAAGTCTGAGGGTCTCTAGAATCTTGTCAGCTTCCTTCCATCCTTCCTCCTTATTGTACAAAAAGGGGCCCAGCTGATTCCTCACCTTTAGTTGCACCTTCTTGCTTTTACTTTGGAAATGGACAAAGTCTGCATTTCCAAACTGCCTGAAGTACTCTAGGGCAAAGAGTCTCATAGGGACATTTCTTGGCAGCCTATAGGGATTCAGCTCACAACCATATACTCTGATTAATGTATGGTGTTGGTAGAAGTACCAATCACCAATGCTGTAGGCCTTTGAGAGTTGAAGAATTCTCTACATTTCATCTGTCAATCTGGGAGGAGGGACACCCAACAACAAGGTCATAGCTGGATGAATGAACAGATCAATAAATTCATAGTAGGTGTAAGGTGAATAAGGCAGAAGATGGCAAATTGAAGACCAAAACACAACCGACCTTGGGCTTCCCTAGGCATCTAGCTTTTTGAGAGGGACAGGGAAGGCATCAAGCTGATAGAACAAGAATAAATGGTATATGTACCTGGTGTATTTAAACACCTTTTCCCTCTCCAGATTCATTAATTGCTCATGAATCTTATTGGCAATAAGAGTGGCAAAATCATAATACATATCAGGAGGCATCCCTGGGGAGAAAATGGACAACATGGCCATAATGGTTTCATCCACATCCTCATATGTCCCATAACCCAGGATGTAACTGATCAAATCTACCATCATTTTTCCCAGCTCATTAAGATATGGATATGCTATGGGAAGGGCAGTGGTCATAGATTGATATTGAGGTTGAATAAACAATTGATTAACCCTGACAATCTGATCACTAGACAACTTGCCCCCTTTCGTTATCAATTCATGGATGGAGAGAGGAGTTAGGGGTTTTGTGGTGTGAAAGTGAAGCATTTCATTGATGGCCTCAGGGGTGATATGGAACAATATTGAGCCTGAGGGGCTGATGACGGCTCTCCGATAAGGGTCATAGCTCGACATGCATTGTTTTATCAAGTCTGGGAGGACATTGACTTGAGGGAGGTTGTAAATGGGTATGTGGGAATCCCAAATTCCTAAGGTGTCAGCCCCACTGAGATATTGGGCCTTTAATTCATTCAACAAGTGAATATTGAATTTGGCTGTCATGGGCATGGAGTCTAACATCTGGTAATCTTTATCACCTAGGGCTTTCCACTCTAGCTCTCTGTGTGGGGCATTCAGAGGTTGAACATTCAGGACTATTGGTGTCTCAATGGCTAAGTAGTAGTTATGACTTGGTGCTGAACTGGTTTTAGCAGGCAGGAGGCCACAAAGGGCTAATTTTGCAGAAGTAAAGCCAATTGTAAGGGTAAATGAGGCAACTGTGGTGACAGTGGTGCAGAATGCTCAACAAGAGTTAATTGAGGGATTGCAAGAGGTGGCAACTCTATTTTCCTTGTGAATTATGCCTTTTAGGTTTACAGTCCATGAATGTGCGAACAGAGTGGGAATTTGAGAATGGTGGCTGTATATGGGTTCAGCAGGTGAAATTCGACCCTGCACCTGCAAGGAATGCTCATTTTTCCGGGGATTTTCTGGTAAAAACAGGTTCTCTTACTCTTGTAAATTTAGTTCCGGAGAAATATGGACATAACTTAGCTCTGAAGGGATGCCCTGGGTAAATACCTGGTGAATTCCCCGCAATGGTGACAAATACAGGTGGGTTGTAGGTGCCAGCGTTCTTCAAGTCGATTTCAGCAGGTTGGCGGTAGATGGACGTAATTTTCATGCAGAGGAGAGCAATAGTTCTTTCAGCGAAAATGAGAAAAAACGCGAAAATCGGCTAAAATATGGACTTTTGGGTTATTTGCGTGCTTTTTGGATGACGTCAGCATGACGTCATCAGGTGGGGTCAAGGTCGGGTGACGTCAGCGTGATGTCACCGGGTGACGTGGCAGTCTGTGAGTGGTCCACGGGGCTTTGCACAGGTGGCGGACACGTAGGATCTTTGGCGGTCGGGGGTGCTGACAGGGCACCAAGTGGAAGTGACATGGGCGGGCATGGCACTGGCGTGGGCAAGCGGTCTTGCAGAGTGGTAAGCGGGTTTTCTCAGACCGCCTTCCATACAGTCGTAGTATTGTCAGAGGGCGCTCCGAGAGAATATAAGGGTGATGCGTGGCAGAGGCCTGACGTCACCCTCTGACAGTTTCTCGAAAGGTATCTTTCGGTCGTGGATGCCCGTCCGATATCATGTGGGCCGTCGGATGGGAAGGCCCAGATCCGACGGTCGACGGATCGATAAGATGCTCAGGTAATATTGACTACGGGGAAGGATAAAATATAATTTTTTCTGAAATTCGCGCCTGGCGGAACATTGGAAAAATTGGGTCTTTCGCGTTTTTTCAGCATTACGGGTTAAATGGGTTTTTCCAAAGGTTCATTTACAAAGTGGGTTTAAGGCTATTAATCCGAGCAAATCTCAGATTAATCCATAGGATTAATTCTTTGGCGCTCTTTGGGTTGCGCTTAAATGTTCTCGCGCTTGAAGACCTTCAAAGTCATACATAGAGCTATAATGCTCGGGGAAGGGGATACATAGATTTTTTGGTTTTTTGCCAAGTTTACATAGTAATAGGGGGAATAGGGGGTATAAGGAGTTACATAATGATAGATTAGTAGTTAATATGGATGAAAAGGGGTAACTGAGGGAGGTAGAATACTAAGCTATTTTTATGAAATTAACTTAGTTTTGGGGAAGTAGATCAAAATGAAAAGAATTTTTGCACAAGAAATGTGTCTATTAAAGAAACTAGAACCAACAAAAGACTTTGATTTTCTTTGTGTACATGGGTGGCATAGGGATGTAAGTTATGAATGTGACAGGGGGTGATTTGGAAGTTAGACATGCTTAGGCTTCTGCAAGACTACTGCAAAATAGGCCATTTGTACTGGCACCATGTTTTTACCTTTGCTTCAGGCCAATGCAGTGCCATGAACCAAACTTTCTGCAACCCCCTCTACCTACCCACTCTATTGCCTAGCATTTTTTGTTACTCCAAGGAGGGTGCACTTAGATTTGCAAACCCTGTTGTGCCTTTTCTTTTCCTTTGGCTTTCTTTTGATCTTCTATCTAAAGCTACCCTTATTGCTTCCAAGCTCCCAGATTAAACAGTTGGGAACCTTCTTTCACTACCTATCTACTTTACCTACCAAGATTGAGTTATTTGGACAGGTTTCTTTCTCTAATATATAACAAAAATTGAAACATGGCATGACCCAGCTTAGGCTGTTGGATCACCCATCCAGAAGTAGGGCAGCATCAACCAAAACAAGTATACTTCTTCCACAAGAATATGAGATCATTGTATCACCAAAGTAGATCATATTGGCACTTCCCTTGCCAATCATGAAAGATGAAACCTATTGTTATAGGTATCTAACACGCGTAAAACCTTCTATGCTATTGCTTTTCCTGCATAATGGCTTCCCGCATCCCCTCCATGAGCTTCAACTAGGATACTACTTCGTTCAAAAATAGGCACATAGCGTCGCAATATCTCATTTGCTCCCATTTTATACAAGTGATCTGCAATAATAGAAAAATATTCTACGTGCACCACCAATTCCTTCTTCTATTGTCTAGTGTATCCCTATGGAGCCGTTCATGTAGTCAGGAAGTGGATGATGTCTACAAAATGATTGTTTTCCATGCACACCATAAAGAGTTGCGCGTTAGGAAATCCTTCCTCCAAATTAGTGGGCTCCTCACCTATTTCAATGCGTGAAAGATGATCCAGTCCTACAATCAATCACCCTATCTTCACATTGACTTCGAAAACATATTCCTAAAACAACAACATCCATCTACATATCCCCCCCCCCACCAACACAGGCTTGTTGACTAGGTATTTTAATGCAAAATTCTCTGTATACATCTTAAAGTGTTCGTTGAGCAAGTAATGCCTAAACTTTTGGAGCACATACACCATAGTCAACCCTTCACGCTTTGTCATCGAATAGTTATTTTCAACCTTCGATAGCTTCCTACTCGCCAATGCTATCAGGTGATCTAGTTCTCCTACAACGGCCTGGGTCAGTACCACTCCCAGTGCAATACATGATGTGTCCACATGCACATGAAATTCCTTCTTCCAATATGGGAAGACTAAGATCGGCATTGTGACCATCATTTATTTTAACACATCCAGGCTCCACTGACATTCCTTATTCCAACAAAATGTAGCATCCTTTTTCAACAGTTTCTCCATCGGCATGGTGATCTAGGCATAACTCTTGATGAACTTTCGGTAATAACCAGTATGACTCAATGTTGTGCGCAGCTGTTTAACACTTCTTGGTGCCTCCAAATTGATTATAACAATGATCTTAGCTGGATTCACCATGAATCCTTGTTTGCACACTACATTACCCAACAAGATTCCAAAAGGGACGCAAAAGAAGCACTTTTTCAAGTTTAACGCAATCTAATACCTCCGTCACGTATCCATCATCAAGCGCAAACTAGTGACATGGTGTTCGACCAATCCAAACATCGTCAAATAATCAAAGTATACCTCCAGAAACTTGTGAATGAACTCTTTGAACATCACAATGCCTATGCATGAAAATATTGTTGGTGCATTCTTCAGTCCAAAAGGCATTATAGTATACGGAAAGCATCCCCACTCGGTCGCCAAGGTAGTCTTACTCCTATCTTCTGGCACGATCTTGATCTCATGGTATCCTGAGAACCCATCAATGAATGAGTATGCTTCCTATCCTCCTGCATTATCCAACACTTCATCGGTGAATGGAGTTGGAAAAGGATCATGTACAGAAGCGTCATTCAGCTTCTTGAGATCTACGCATATCCTTATTTCATCCTTCCGCTTCTTTTCCTGAATGACCATTGGACTTACCTAGTCAGACTCCTCCACTAGTTCAATGATACCTACTGCCAACATTTTATCCAACTCTAAGCGAACCTTTTCCTTATACTTAGGATTAAGGTGGAACGGTCACTTCTTCACAGGCTTCGCGTCTGGTTTCAACGTTATCTTCATTACTCCTAAATCACCTATTAGCCCTTTCAAGTCTGAAAACTTTGTAGGGAACAAATCCTGGTATTCATGGAGTAACTTAGTGACCTTATCCAACATAGCATCATCCCAGTACTCCCTTATCTTTGTATTCTTCAGCTCTGCCTCTGTCCCAATGTTCACTTGTCGAGTTTTTAGAAGCGCGGTGATATCTAGATTCTCTATCTACAACCCCTCAAATGTGTGGTGACCTTTTGTTTCTAGGATATTAATGTTCCTTGGATTCTCCTCTTCTTCTTCAGCAGTCACATTGTAGCATTCCAGTGCATGGTGCAGATGGGCGGTCCAATCTAGTTGAATCAAATCCAAGGGATCCTACGGGATTCTGAAGATCGTTGCTTTGACCTCTTGCAGTGCTTCATCAATGCACTCAAATCCATCTTCAAAGATGAAAGTCATTAAGAATCCTTGTCTCAAAATATCTGATTCGTCCATGCCATGGTAGAGCTCTGTTTCCAAGTACCAATTCATGGGTATCACGTCTAAAGTGCGAGAGAACAAATGCACCCACTCCGGTTGTGGTTCTTCTCCATAAGCATCAGTCCATTTGCCAAGTATTCATGCTGATCACTCCTTCCATCGTATTTCTCATTCAATCACACTTTTTGGCCACCAAATTTCACCCTCATTAGTCTTCTGTAGTCACAACATCTATCAAAATTGTCTTTATGCGCACCCCACCATATTGAAAGCGTAGCGTGAAGTCCAAGGCTTGGAAGCAATGCTTCTCTGGCACTTCCCTTTCAAATGCATCCAAAAATTTATCAACATCAGTTAAACCGTCATAATAAGGTATAATTCTTACCTCTGACGATACACAGTGCAACGATTTGGTCATCATGTTACAACGTAGTGTAGACACTTCATGCAATTGATTCTACTAGTGTTCTAATTCCTCATCTAAATTTGATGTGCAAGAGCTTTCACGGTCCCATGCAATACATCCATCTGCTGTCGAATTCACCCAATCTTGATCTCGCGTCATTATCTTATAAATTTGGTCCAAATCATCATCACTTTCATAATCGCTGAATGGTTCAGTATAGCGCGGTCCTTCTGTAGGGTCCAAGGGTACTACTACGTGGAGTGGATTTCTTTCAAATGACATCATCCGCTTCTTTAATTTGATCACACCATTCATGTCGATAGCCCAGTCGATCCTAAGGAGTGTAGGGTATGGATTGTTGTCATCGACAATCTCTATGACTTTGAAATTTGCCAATGCGCTCACGCCTTCAAAATCGACTATCACTCCCTACAATCTTCCCATGGGGAGAATCTTTTGTTGATTCACCATCCTCAATTGAATAGGATACCACTACAGTGCAGGTCTCCCCATTCTTTCCCATGTTTGTTTCGGCAATTTTTTTTTCATTTGACCCAAGATCCAGAATAATTTGGTCCAATCCATACTCTCCAATTTGCGTGGTGAGCCTCATCTCACACCCTGTTCTTGCCTTATGCTTACCATTTTTCCTGATCACACACGGTCCCTCAGGAGCATTACCAACACATTTATTGATCAACTCCTGTAATCCATTTATGGCCTTGCTATCACGTAGTAGCTTCATACAAGTCTCCAAAATGGTAGTAAGCATGGATGGGTCCATTTCTTTAGGCTTCTTATCCTGACTTCCTAAGGTAGAAGCTTCAGTGAAGCTTTTCTTTGCTTCCAGTAAGGTTTCCTTTGTGCGCTCCAAATCAAAGCCAACCTCCTTTTCTGGAGCTTTACGAACCCATTCACCTTCTTCAGATTGCTTTCCCTTATCTTCACCAGTCATCATTCCACTTCACAACACAATATTCACATTGGGATCCTCTTCGAGGGTTCAACCCTCATCATCTGCAGGTTCTGTGTAGGTTGTTGAGGTTGTGTCCCCTTTTCACGCATCTTAGCTATTAATATGAGGCAGTCTAATGTCACGTGGTCAAACTGAGCATAGTATTGGCACGATAGGCACGTCGAGTTCATACATTCTCATACGTAGTGTCCTGGTCCTCCACAATTGTAGAAAATAACTTGCCCCCGACCTCTCCTAGGTCCTCCTACACCTCGGCCTCATCTATGCCCCTGATATCCTCTGCACGCTCCCCCAACACCTTGATCCAGAGGCAGATTTTATGGCTTCATTCAATAAGAGGGCATTCTCTCCATCATTAACTCATAACTATGACAATTGCGCTCCTCGTGACCTACTAATTTGTAGAAGTTGCAGAAGAGTTGTTGCGGTGTCTGTACAAATTTCTGCAACAAGTGGCAATTATTTGTCACAATTTTTCTAGCTACCTAACAGATAGCACACCACAGCATGGGCCCTGTACTTGGCCCTACTTGAGCTTCTGGCCTTAGAGGCATCGACCCTCCTCCTACAACATAATTCGTGAAGATAGGGAAATGATATTTATCATGCCTTTGACTCTTACATTTCAAACACCAAACTTCTTCATGCACCTCTGGCCCAGCCACTCTATCCTTCTTCAGACTTTTGAATTCTAGGCAAAGGTTCTGCAACTCCACGTGAATCTGTTGAACTCCCAAAGAAGCATCTTTAATTAGTGTCTCGTGCAATCTCATCGCAATTTCTAGGGCCTACGCCTAGGTCCCAATATTTGTTGTGATAAAGAAAACCATAGATGAGGCAAGAGCGAAGCCACAAAACATTCGCGGTGCTATCCATCCGTAAGATTCATGTTTGCTTCACAGATATTGCACTTCAATCTCTGATATAGCTCCCATGGTGTTTCGCCAGGCTTCATCATGATATCCTTGAATCCAACGATCAATTGCGCTTTAGACTCAGGTCTACTAAATTCATTATTCAACACATTATGAATGTCTTCCAACATAGCCATGAGGTTATCAGTGCAATACATAATGTACCATGTTAGCACGCAGTCCTGTAAAGTAGTAACCAACATTGCTTTCTTCATCTAATCATCTGTAATACCCTGGGATTCCCACATAGCCTTCACAACGAACAAAAACTAGTTTGGTTCCTCATTCTCCAAGCCCTTAAAAATGGGAAATTTCATTGAATCACCTTATTGAACAGTGATGGAGGTGGTGGCAGTGAGGGTGAAGGTGTATGCGGTGGAGGTGAAGATGGAGGTGGTGTGGGTGGATGTGGTATTTGTGGGAACCCTCGCCTTATTAGCTGGACAATGCTTTGTGGAGACGCATGTGCTGCTTCTTCATCATCACTCAGAGGAGGCTCGATCAGTAGGCTATATTCAGGTCCTGTTCCCCTTCTATCCCTTAATAAATTTCCACTTTGCATAGCTCCAAACATCAAGGTAATTGCATAATCTGATTTTCACACAAGACAAATTTACTCCAAGTATTCAAAGAACTTAAATACTTACCTCACGGTCCTTTGAAGAAGCATTGCTTTGCTTCGTTGTAGCTGATCGAGGTATAGACCACGAACTCTGTCATAAACCCTCCAAGTAAGATCAAGCCAGTGGTTGACAACATGCACGATCTTATCTTTAGAGGCTTCCAATCTTTACAATAATTCTGGAGTCCAAAATATTGGACTCTCAAGCCTCCACCTTCCCATGGTCGTCTTCCAATTTAGCGATCCACTCGTATAATTCAACCGGGAAGGAACATAAGAAAATTTCGTGTATCTATGTGTATAGATACATGTCCAAATAATGTTCTTTTGTAAATCATGGGTTCCTGTTCCCTTGTGTTGTGAATTCGTGGATCTTTCTATCCAACCAATCTTCAATTTCTTTCTTTGTTGGATTCCAGTGATGTGACATGACACATCTCTTTATGAAAATCCTTGTCCTAGCAATGGAACCATTTGTTGGCTTAGGGGGTCCTGACCCGGGTTTAGCGTTAAGTTAGCCAAATAAATACATACACTGCTGGCCCTTTCGACATCGACCCACGGAGCGCGGATTAAAGTCTCACCTGAAGCAGTATGGGGGGGTGCTAGAACCAAGTTTCCGCACCGAGAGATTAGTGTAATGTCATTTTATTCCCTAACTCTAGCTTCGCACAGATCGATAAGACTTTTAGGGCTTATCAATATACTTCTCTTAATCACCCTTAGACCTTTGTGAAGGTCTACGACTGTCTTTCACGGACCTTAAACATGTGAATCAACTACTTACGTGCTTTTGTGATTGCTTCTATGTTTACCCAAATTGGATCAAGTATCTGATAACTTTAACATGCATTAAGATATTCTTCACGTAAATAGATATTATGACTTGCATTCTTATAACAATGTAAAACGTACATATTTGTGCATCAACACAACATTAAATCATAAACCCATTATTCATCATAACATAATCGCATTCATTCATAACAGAAGTAAAAGGACAAAACACAGATATTTCCAGAACTGTTGAAAATGTGCAACAAGAAATGCTAAATTTAGAATGTGCTAAAAATAGAACTCTTAAAAATAACACTTCTAAAATAGCAGTTTGGCCAATGAGCATTTTGGCCACCTTGGGTGAGAGGTGAAACTGCTAAAAATAGAATCTTCTAAAAATAGCATTTCTGGGTCCTTTCCTATTTTTAGTAGTCCCTAGTCTAACGATAGGAAGTAAAAACGATTTTGGTCTTAACAACAGTTTAAATTATTAATTAATTAATCTCTATGAGTTAATTAATTATGGAAAATTAAACTTGAAGTCTTTGTGAGAACATGCAATTAGTTGTTCCACTAATTGAGGAATTTATCCTTGATTTTCTCCACTGATTGAGGAATCAAGTATGAGTTCTATAATGAGAGGATCAGTTAACTTAGTCAAGTCTAGTTAGATTAATTTAACAAGTTGTTAAATTAATGAGATATAGTTTGTTAATGCTTACATGCATGTGACAACTATTATTTCGGATAATTGAGCATTCCCTCATGGATAATTGATGCATGTCAGTTCAGACAGAGACCCAGTTGAGTTCAGATGAGGGACAATGTACTATCAGATGCTTGGATATTTCTAGTAAGTATTCCTTGCATGGAGAAGGATCTATTTCCAAGAGAAATACGTGATATAAGAGATTGGAGGACTTGTGGCCTATATATTGAGGCCTAGGTAGTCTATGATCTTCATCTTTTGATTGCAGAGAGTACATGATATCTCTTGAGCTTATTCTTTTTGTAAACAGAAGAGGATTTCCACTTGATTGATAATACAGATAGGGGTTTTATGCTGGTGCTTTCCCCAGTGATATATCTTGTGTTATAGTTGATTATTTCACTTGATCAGTTATATGTGTTTGTGCTTGATGTTTCTCATGAAATCGATTATGCTTCCGCTTAATCTTATGCTTTAGTACATTGCATATATCAGTTTGATATATAGGTGTGAAATTTCTACATGGTATCGGAGCATAGGTGATCAAGGAAGAACATTATACTGGAAAGAGAAAGTCGAAGTTTATAATTTGGGATACAGATCTCAAATTCTTATCATATCTATTTCGCCGATGGCTTTCTATGGTTTGAGGCTTGAGTATGCCCTTGATGGCAGCACAAACTACATAGCTTGGAAGGATCGCATGGAGGCAGTATTGGAAGATAACAAACTTAAGGACTTCATTGATCAAGAAGTCTCTAAGGCTACTGATGCTACTCAACTGGCGGAATGGAAGAAGTGTGTGGCTAGAGCTAGGAGAATCATCCTGGAGGGAGTTCGAGATCACATAATTTCGAGCCTTCATGGGAAGGAGACTCCACATGCAATGTGGAAAACATTGAAAGATTTATATCTAAATAGCGTTGATTAGAGGAATCTGGCACTAAAGGACAAACTTCATAAGGTCAAGTGCTTGGTATACCAAGATCAACAGCTATTTCACCGGGTTGGGCTTCACCATGAGTGAAGCAGATGCCAACCTCTATCACATCATGGTAGAAGGTAAGCTATTGATTATTGTACTTTATGTCGATGATCTGATTTTGACAGGTGATGATCAATTGATCAAGTCTTGTAAGGAGGACCTTGCAAGAGAGTTTGAGATGAAGGACATGGGCCTCATGCACTACTTTCTAGGCATGGAGGTATGGCAAAGAGATGGGGAAGTATTTTTGTCTCAAGGCAAGTATGCAAATGAGATACTCAGGCACTTCCACATGGAGATGTGCAAGCCCATGGAGACTCCTCTAGCAGGGAATTGGAGGAAGGAGGATGCTACTTTAGGTGAGGTAGTAGCTACTACTGTTTATCGACAGCTTGTGGGTTCACTTATGTATCTAGTGAACACAGATTGGATTTGTGCTTTGTGGTGAACCAACTGAGTCAAGCTATGGTTCATCCAACCAAGTTATTTTGGAAGGTGACAAAGCATGTGTTGAGATATCTCAAAGGCACTACACAGTATGGATTATGGTACAGGTGGACAGAGGGAGTGAAGCTCCAAGGCTTCACGGATGCAGATTGGGCAGGTAGTCCATCAGACAGGAAGAGCACTTCTGGAGGAATCTTCAACATTGGGTCAGTTGCGGTTTCTTAGTATAGCAGGAAACAAAGATCAGTTGCACTTAGCTCAGTGGAGGCTAAATACATGGCTGCTAGTCAGGCTAAATATGAGGCCATCTGGATGCGGAAGATTCTAGTGGGATTGTTTGGTCAGATGATGGATCATAACGTGATATATTGTGATAATCGGAGTTGCATTAAACTCTCTGAGAATCCAGTGTTTCATGACAGGTCCAAGCATATAGACTATCATTATCTACGGGATTATGTGGTCAAGAGGATCATGATGTTGCTATACATTTCGACCGAGAAACATGATGCACATATTTTGACAAAGGCATTGTCAAAGAGCAAGTTTGAGTTCCATAGAGACAGGATCGAGGTTGCTGATAATCCCTTTCTTGTTGAGAAGGAGTGTTGAAAAATGTGAAACAAGAAATGCTAAATTTAGAATGTGATAAAAATAGAACTCCTAAAAATAGCACTTCTAAAAATAGCAATTTGGCCAATGAGCATTTTGGCCACCTTGGGTGAGAGGTGAAACTGCTAAAAATAGAATCTTCTAAAAATAGCATTTCTGGGTCCCTTCCTATTTTTAGCAATCCCTGGTCTCGCTATAGGAAGTAAAAATGAATTTGGTCTTAACAACAGTTTAAAATATTAATTAATGAATCTCCATGAGTTAATTAATTATGGAAAATTAAACTTGAAGTCTTTGTGAGAACATGCAATTAGTTGTCCAATTGATTGAGGAATTTATCCTTGATTTTCTCCACTAATTGAGTAATCAAGTATGAGTTCTATAATGAGAGGATTAGTTGACTTAGTCAAGTCCAGTTAGATTAATTTAAAAAGTTGTTAAATTAATGAGATATAGTTTTTTAATGCTTGCATGCATGTGACAACTATTATTTCAGATAACTAAGCATTCCCTCATGGATAACTGATGCATGCCAGTTCAGACAGAGGCCCAGTTGAGTTTAGATGAGGGATAGTGTTCTATCAGATGCTTGGATATTTCTAGTAAGTATTCCTTGCATGGAGAATGATCTATTTCCAAGAGAAATACGTGATATAGGAGATTGGAGGACTTGTGACCTATATATTCAGGCCTAGGTAGTCTATGATCTTCATCTTTTGATTGTAGAGAGTACAACATAGCTCTTGAGCTGATTCTTTTTGTAAATAGAAGAGGATTTCCACTTGATTGATAATACAGATAGGGGTTTTATGATGGTGCTTTCCCCAATGATATATCTTGTGTTATGGTTGATTATTTCTCTTGATTAGTTATACATGTTTATGCTTGATGTTTCTCATGAAATCAATTATGCTTCCGCTTAATGTTTTGTAGAACTAGATCAAGTATTATGCTTTAGTACATTGCATATATCAGTTTGATCTACAGATGTGAAATTTCTACAAGAATAATCTCTTTATTAATGCTTCAGATCTTCTTACAGACTCAAACTACCCTACGCACTCAGCTGCAGGGGTCCGTGCACTCAGCTATAGACTCTACTATAGGGCTCTGTGCACATAGCTACAGAGCCTCTCTTCTACTCTAAGACTCTTCGCTGATCACTTCTACTGACTCATTACATTCATATCATTCGCTACCAAAAAATTGCCTTAGACTTTTCTAAGACTTTCCTTTTTATATAATCCCATGGTACGCATATAATGGGTAGATCTTCTAAAGCCAACACATCTTACATAAAAGAAGGGTAAAACCCCTTTATGGCACTTTACATCTACACACTCTGCGACCACATCTTGTGGAGACTTTACTCTTTATATACAAAAAATTGGGCTTTTGCCACAAAATTGACCTTACGGGACCCTGTCCCAACAACACCCATCCCAAGATCCAATTAGTTACTTCTAAACTCAAGATTATTTGGAGAAAAACAAGCTTGAGGAAAGTCCAACAAAATTTATAATAGTTGTTGGCCAAATTTTAAATCCTCATCGCTACTACCAACAATGTTTTTAGCTTGATGGAATGAAAACCTTCCTACATAGAACCAACTACATTTAGAATATATATGTTAAAAAAAAATCTAAATTGCTCCTTTAAGATAAATTTCGACATATTCCCTTTAATTATGTTAGAAATAGTTTTGACTATCACTTTTTAAATCATATTACAAAGTGAAATAAGTCTGAAATCCCCAAAATATTTGGATCCAATATCTTAGGTATCAAATCAATGAAGGTTGCATTGAGGATTCGTAAGGCTTTCCCAACAATCCTTGATTCCTCCATTACTCTTAGGACCTCGTCTTCCAAAAAATCATAGAAGCCAATATAAAACATCACTATCAGTCTATATGAACCTAGAATTTTTGCATTTTTAAAACCTACTAGTGCATTCTTCAATTCTTCTTTTGAGATCAAGGATTACCATTTTAAGTTAATATCTTGATAAAACAAACTTAGGAAAAATTCCAATAACTCTCATTTACTCAACGATAGGTGAATCCTCTAGTTCTCTAGAGAGGGTTTCAAAATGAGCCTCCCATATGGTCAAAATATCCTTGAAAACACTAATTGTGTCACCAAATCCCAAATAGTGTTGACCACTATCCATATATTTTGTGATTCCATCAAAATTCCAAATATCATTCACCACTTTTCATGAGTAACAAAATTATGGAGAAACTTTGTGTTATTGTTCCCTCCCTCGAGCCAAATGGCCTAAATTTTGAGCCTCAATTTAGTTTATTATATAGCTAGAACATCTAACTTCTAATCTTCTAGAGCTCCTAAATATTTTTATTCACCATGAGTAAATACCCCCACCATATTCGAAGAGATGAACCTATCAATTTTCTCTTCCACCTTAAGTAAATCAGCGTGACTAGTGGCCCTTTTCTTCTTGTCCCAATCTACAACCAACTTATTAACTTGCTTCAAATTTGAAACAAATTGATACATAGTATAGTCACATATTAATGGATTAAATGATTTTTAATTACCATAAATGAGTATATTGAAGTCATCCTCACCAAACCATGCATGGATAAATTTGAAAGGGCTTAGGGATTTCTAATTATCCTTTTCTGGTTGAATATGATTGGGCAATGATCAGACAAGCTGTCTACACCTACATGTTGATGGTGTTGGATGCTGCCAACAATCAGGGGGTCTCCTTAATATGAAGTCCCAATTAGACATCACACTGTTTGGAGTAGGAGACCCATCTAGGAAATAGGCCTGGATGCCATATTCTTAATGATTTTCCTTGGCTACAATAAATGACACAAGAGAAACACATATACTTTCGAAATGAACAAGTGAGTTGGCCTTGTGATGTATTCAATTGCAAAGTGTATAAATTTTCTTTCACGAGAGGGAAAAGAAAGTGAGTCTTTAAAATAAAAGTAATAGTAATATCCTAGTAAAGGTACACACATATATCTGAAATAATTGTTAGTTATCTTGAGAAATAGTTTTGAAAGAAACAACGATCATGAAAGCAAATGAGATGCACAATTCAAAGATGCATATTAAAGTAAACAAAATAGTTCTTTTTAATTAGCATGCAGAAACATAAAAATACATCACAAACAATGAAATAATAGTCTTACAATCATTCATGATTGTTGGGATGGGGTCCCCTAGGGTCAATTTTGGGGCAAAACCCCAAGTTTGGTTGTATAAATATGTAAAGTCTCCATAAGTGGTGGTCGCGGATCACATAGTTCGTTAAAGAATCATAAAGGGTTTTACCCTTCTTTATATAAGTTGAGCCAGATTTTTGAGGATCTACCCATGGTCCGCGAACCATGGGATTGTATAAATAAGTGTGTCTTAGGATGTCTAAGGAAAATAATGAAAGTAATGAAGTTGTCTATGGGAGAAGTCTAGAGAATTAGTGCAGAAGAGTGGGAAGAAAGGCTCTGCAGTTGTGTGCGCAGAGGCCTAAAGTAGATTCCACAACTAAGTGCATGGACCCCTACAGCTGAGTGCGCAGGGAGGTCTTGAGTCTATAATATTGAACTACATATTAATAAAGAAGATTGTTGCAGAAATACCCATGTTTAACTCTTTATTTATGTTTTATATGAATACACTTTATGTTGTGATGAATGATGGGTTTATAAAATAATGATGTATTGATGCGTGACTTTACACGATTTATACTATTATATGAATGCAATCAATGTTAACTATTTACACGAAGCTGACCTTGTTATCTGTTGAAGTTATCAAACACTTAAGCTGGTCTGAGTAACTATTGGGTTAAGAGTAATATTTGAGGCGCGTAAGTAGAAGATTAGTCTATTCAAGTCCATGAAAGATAGTCGTAGATCTTCGTGGAGGTCTAGAGGCTAATTAGAGGGAGTTATGTCGATAAGCCATAAAGGATTATCAATCTATGCGAAGACAGATTTAGGGAATAAAATGACATTACACAAATCTATGGGTGTGGAAACTTGGTTCCAGCATCCCCCCCATACTGCTTCAGGTGAGACTTGAGTCTGCACTTCGCGGGTTGATGCGAAAAGGGCTAGTAGTGTAGGGATTTGTTTGGCACAACTAACTCTAAACCTGGGTTAGGATCCACTAAGCCAACAAATGGTTCTATTATCGGGACTAGGATCTGCATAGAGAGATGTGTGATGTCACATCATTGGAATCCAACGAAGAAAGAAATTGGGAAGTGGTTGGACAGAAAAATCCACAAATTCGCAGCGCAAGAGAATAGAAATCCATGCCTGACAAAAGAATAGTGGTTGGACAGGTATATATACACAAAAATACATGAAATCTTCTTCTGCACCTTCCCGATCGAACTGTACAATAGACGACCAAGGAAGGTGGAGGCTTGACGGTCCAATAGTGTGGACCCCAGAGCTAGTGTGAAGGTTGGAAGCTTCTGAAGATAAGGTCGTGTGCATTGTTGATCACTAGCTTGATCGAGTCATAGGATGATTTGTGACAGAATTCGTGGTTGATACCTCAGTCAGCTGTAGTGAATAAGAGCGATGTTTTTTAAAAGGACTGTGAGGTAAGTAATTGAAATCTTTGAATAGTTGGATTAAAATTCTCTTGTGTGAAAAGTGGGTTATGCCACTACCTTGATGTTTGGATTTACACAAAGTGGACGAATCTTTAGAAATTAGGAAAGAGTGGGTCTTAAATACAATCTATTGATAGAGCCTCCTTTGAGTGACGACGAGGGAATGGTACAAGCCTCACTGCGAAGCGCTGTACAGTTGATAAAGCAGGGTTTTCCATCAATAACTCATCTGCCCACGCCACCTCCACCTTCACCTCCACAACCTACACCTTCACCCACACCACCTCGACCTCCACCCCCATTCAATATGTCGAATACCATGAAGCTTCCTATTTTCTAGGGCTTGGGAAGTGAGGACCTAGACCAGTTTTTGTTCATTTCGAAGGTTGTATGGACAACACATAGTATTATAGATGATCGTATAAAGAAGGTGCAATTGGTTACTGCTCTACAAAATCGTGCGTTGATATGGTACATTAAATACTACACCAATAACCCATTGGCATAGTTAGCAGACACTCAGACTGCTCTGAATAAGGAATTCAGTAGGCCCAAGTCTGAATCGCAATTAGTCATTGGATTCAAGGAAATTATAAAAAGGCCTGGAAAAAAACACTTGGAGCTGGATCAAAGACTAAAGTGCCAGATTCGTGAAGCTAACATGAATCTCACAGTTAGTCGGCACCGCGAATGGTTTGTAGCTTTGCTCCTACCCCACCTAAGGGTTGCTTTATCACAACAAAAGATAGGGACCTAGGTGGAAGCCCTAGAAATTTCGATGAGATTACATGAGACACATATCCAGGATGCTTCTTTGGGAGTTCAACAGATCCATGTGGAGTTGCAGAACCTCTGCTTGGAATTGCAGAGCTTGAAGAAGGAAAAATCTGCTCAGGCGGAGGTGCGCGAAGAAGTTTGGTGCCTAAAATGTAAGAGCTAGGGGCATGATAAAGATCACTGCTCTATTTTTGCAAATTATATTATAGGGGGAGGGCCAATGCCCCTGAGATAGGAGGCTACCATGGGACCTAGTGCAGGGCCCGCGCTGTGGCGCATTATCTTTCAAGTAGTTGGAAAACATGTAACAAACAATTGTCACTTGATGCAAAACTTTGTACGAACACTGCAATAGTTATTCTGTAATTTCTGTAAATTGGTGGGCCACGATGAGTGTAACTGTCATAGCTATGAATTGATGATGGGAAGAATGCTTGTGTATTGAATGAAAATAGAAAATCAGCCTCCGAATCAAGGCGCTGGGGAAGCCTGTGGAGGATATTAGGGGCACGGATAAGGTCTAGGAGGAGGAGTACCTGGTAGAGGTTGAGGACAAGTTATTTTCTATAATTATGGAGTGTCAGTACACTACGCATGGGAGTTTATGAGCCAGACACGACCATCATTCTAGTACTGCACTAAGTTTGACCACGTGATAGAAGAATGCCCTATAATGATAACTAAGATGTAGGAGAAGAAGGCGTAGCCTCAGTAGCCTACCCAAAATCTACAAATGATGAGGGATGATCTCGGTGAAGAGGATCCCAATGTGAATATTGTGTTGCAAAGTGGGATGATGACTGGTGATGATAAAGGAAAGAAACTTGAAGAAAGTGAGTGGGTTTGGAAGGCTCTAGAAAAAGGAGGTTGGGTTTGATTTGGAGTGTGCGAAGGAAACATTCATGGAAGCAAAGAAAATCTGCGTTGAGGCCTCTACCTTAGGAATTCAGGACAAGCTATCTAAAGAAGTTGACCCCTCCATGCTTACCACTTTCTTGGAGACTTGTATGAAGCTGCTGTGCAACAGGAAGTCTGTGAAGGGGCTACAAGAACTGATAAATAAGTGTGCTAGTAAGGAAGGTGCTCCTGAAGGACACCGCACAGTAAAAAATATAGGAAAACATAAGACAAGAATAGGGCACGAGATGAGGCTTACCACACAAATAAGAGAGTATGAGATGGATCAAGTTATTTTGGATCTAGGGCCAGATGGGGATGTTTTGCCTAAACAAACATGGGAAAGAATGGGGATACCTACACTGCAATGGTCTCCAATTCAATTGAGAATGTCGAATTAATAGAAGATTGTCCCTAGGGGGAGATTGCATGGAGTAATTGTAGATATAGAAGGTGCGAGTGCGTTCGCTGATTTTGAAGTGATATAGATTGTTGATGACAACAATCCATACCTCGTGCTCCTGGGAATTGATTGGGCCATCAACATGAATAGGTTAATCAATTTGAAGAAGCGGACAATGTTGTTTGAAATAAAATCGTTGTGTAGTAGTACCATTGGACCCTGCAGACGGACTGCGCTATACTGAACCAGTCCGCGACTATGAGGAGAGTGATGATGATTTGGACCAGATCTATAAGATAACAATGCAAGACCAAGATTAGGTTAATCCAGCAATGGATGGACATATTGCATGGGACTACAAAAGTTCCTATACATCAGATTCTGATGAGGAATTGGAACACTGGTAGAATAGGTTGCACGAAGTATCTATGTTGCGATGTAATATGATGACTACATCGTTGCATTGTGTATCATCCGAGGTAAGAAGTTTGCCTTATTATGATGGTCTAACTAACGTAGATAAATTTTTGGATGCATTTGAAAGGGAAGTTCCCGAGAAGCATCACTTCCAAGCGCTGGGATTTGGCATTGTCCGCTACATCTGCATGGTGTTGGGGTATGCATAAAGACAGTTTTGATGAATGGCATGAGTACATAATAATGATATGATTGTGGTTTGGTCACCTAAAATTTTGGTTAACTGAAAAATATGATGGAAGAAATGATTTGTTCGATCATTTAACAAAATCGACTAAGGTTTATGGGACGGAACCACAACCATAGTGGGTGCATATTTTCTGTCACACTTTGGACGCCATTCTTATGAATTGGTACCAAGAAATAGAGCTCCAACATGGTACTGTGGAGTGGGACATCTTAAGAGAAGGATTTTTGATGACCTTCAAAATTGAGGACGGGTTTGAAAGCATTGACAAAGCGTTTTAGGAGGTTAAGGCAGTAATATTCAGAATACCGCAGGATCCTTTAAAGTTGATTCAACCAAATTGGAGCACCCAGTTGCGCCATGTGCTGGAGTGCTATAACATGACCTCTGAAGAAGATGATGAGGATCCAAGGAATATTATCATCCTACAGGCCGATGGCCACTATGAAGTTGAGGGACTTGTTGGGAGTGGGATCCCCTAAGGGTAGTTTTGGGGCTAAAAGCCCATGTTTGAGTAATTGTAATATAATTGTGAAGAATCCACATTTTATGGTCGCAGAGTGAAAAGGTTTTATGTGTCATAAAGGGTAGTCCACCCTTAGTTTTGTAAAGTAAAGTCAGCTGTAAGAGATCTACCCATGGTCCGCAGACCATGGGATTGTATAAAAAGAGCTAAGATCTAAGTAGTTTTAGGGAGACATAGAATGATGAATAATGTAAGAGAGTCATAGCTATAAATTAAGAAATATAAATCTTGGGTTGTAGCATACGTAGAGGCTCTGTAGCTGAGTGTACAGAGGCCTAGGGTAGAAGTCTGCAGCTAAGTGCGCGGACCCCTGTAACTGTGTGCGCAAGGTGGACAGAGTCTGTAAACACTTCAAAGATATTAATAAAGAGAGATATTCTGAAATTTATTTGTCTTTGTTCTATTGATACATCTAACGCTTTATGTATGAAATTCCTTTATTGTGCTTATATGATGCACGAATGACCGCAATTACATTGAATAACTAAACGCAATTGTGAATATCTGTTTACATGGTGCTAACTATAATTGTTTGAAAAGATAAGCAAGTCACTTAGATTAATTGGGGAATTTGTGCAACTTGTTGCCTTAGTAGCATTAAAGTACCTGAGCAGCAGGTTAGGGATGCACAAAGGTCGATCGTACCCTTTCACAGAGGTATTGAAGGTTGGAATAGAGAGCTTGTCTCGCAGGCCCTAGAGCAAAGCAACCTGCGTGAAGGCAGGGATAGAGGGAGTTAAATGACATCACAACCATCTCAGGGTGCAAAAACTTGGTTCTAGAATCCCCCATATTGCTTCGGGTGAGACTTCGGTTCATGCTCCACGGGATAGTGCTGAAAGGGCCGGTAGTGTAGGGATTTGTTTGGCTAATCAACGTTGAACCTAGGTTAGGCACCTTCAAGCCAACAAATGGTTCCGTTGCTAGGACCATAATATGCATAAGGGATGTGTGATGTCGTATCACTAGAATCCAACTAAAAATGAGATCAAAGATTGGTTGGATAGGAAGATCCACAAATTCGCAGTGCAAGAGAACAAAAACCCATGAATGACAAAGGAACAATGGTCGAACAGATACTTGTATATAGAGATCCATGAGATATTTTTTCTGCTCCTTCCCTATTGAGCTATACGAGTGGATCACGAAGCTAACAGATATCCAAGGAAGGTAGAAACTTGACGGTCCTATTGTGTGGATCTCGGAGCTAGTGCAAAGGTTGGAAGCATCGGAGGATAAGATCACTCACGCTGTCGATCATTGGCTTGATCATGTCATAGGAATATTTGTGACTGAATTCGTGGTCGACACCTCAGTCAGCTACAACGAGGTAGAGCGACGTTTTTTCAAAGGACCATGAGGTATGTACATAAAATCTTTGAATACCTGGATTAAAATGCTATTGTGCGAAAAACGGGTTATGCAACTACCTTGATGTTAAAAACTACGTGAAGCAAAAAAACTTATGGGAATGAAGGAAAAAAGGGTCTGGAGTATAGCCCATTAATTTCACCTCTGTGAGGTGATGAAGAAGAGATAACGAAGGTTTCTCTGCAAAGTGCTATTGAGTTAAAAATACAAGGATTTCTGCAAATACCACCTATGCCAACACCACCTCCAACTTCCCCTGTACCACCTCCACCTCCACCATAGTTCAGTATCGAAAATACAGTGAAGTTGCCTTTGTTCAAAGGCTTGGGAAATGAGGACCCGAATCAATTCTAGTTCATTGTGGGGGTTATATGGGAAGCCTAAGGTGTTGCAGATGATCATATAAGGAAGGTGACACTGGTTAGTTCTCTGCAAGATCACAAGCTAACTTGGTATATTAAGTACTCTAATGTAACACGAATGTTGGAGTAGCAGACATCCAGACAACACTGAACAAAGAATTCAGTAGGCCTAAATCTGAGGCGCAGTCGATTGTGGGATTCAAAGAAATCACGATGCAACTAGGAAATACGCCTTGAGAACTAGATTATAGGTTGTAATGTACAATACATGAAGCCAACATGAACCTAATAGATGGATAATATCGCAAGTGGCTTGTTGCTTCACTCATGCCACACTTAAGGGTTGCGTTGTCACAACAAAAGATAACCACTCAGCCGAAGGCCTTGGATATTGCCATGAGACTACATGAAACTCTGATGCAAGATCCAAATCTAGGAGTTCAGTAGATCCATGCGCAGTTGAAGAATCTATGCCTTGAGATACAAAGTTTGAAGCAGGACAGGACAGTTCGACCTGAAGTGCGCGAGGAGGTATGGTGCTTGAATGTAAGAGTCAAGGACCTGATAAGGACCATTTCCCGGTATTTTCAAACTATATTGCAAGAGGGGGACCGATGCCTTTAAGGCTAGAAGCTCAAACGGGACCTAGCGCGGGGCCTGCATTATGGTGCGCTATCTGTCAGGTAGCAGGAAAACATGCCACAGATAACTGTCGCTTACTACAGAAGTTTGTACAGACACCACAACAGTTGTTCTGCAACTTTTGTAGGTTGGGAGGGCATGATGAGCATATTTGCAGGAGCTATGAATTGATGATGGATAAAACTCCCACCTATAGGGTTTAGACTGAAATGCGGCCCCTTGACCAGAGCACAGGGATGGTTCGGATAGGATTTCAGGGGTGCAGAAGAGGCCGAGGTGGAGGAGGACTTGGTAGAGGTTGAGGACAGTTGTTTTGCTACAATTGCAGAGGACCGAGACATTATGCCCGCGATTGTACTAACCCAACATGCCTGTCGTGCAATTATTGCATGTTGTTTGATCATGAAATGAAAAATTCTCCTACACTGATAGCTAGGATACGTGACAAAGGGGTGCTACCACCTCCGCCGACTCAGAACCTACAGATGATGAGGTCTGAGTCGCGTGAAGAGGGTACAAATGTAAATGTAGTGCTAAGAAGTGGAATCACGATAGGAGATGACAAGGGGAAACAGCTAGAAGATAGTACATGGGTTTGCAAAGCTCCGATGAAGGGGACTGAGTTCGATTTGGAGAAAACACGTGAAACCTTCATGGAAACTAAGAAGAGCTTCACCGAGGCCTCCACCTCAGGAAGCAAGGATAAGCCTGAGTAGGAGATGGACCCCTCTATGCTCATAACTTTATTGGAGACATGTATGAAATTACTGTGTGATAGTAAGGATGTGAAAGGGTTACAAGAGCTTATCAATATATGTGTTGGAACCACGTTGGGTGAGCTGTGCGTAGTACGAAAGATTGGCAAGCATAAGACAAGGACAGGAAGAGAGATGAGACTGATTGCGTAGATAAGAGAGTATGAGATGGATCAGGTTATTTTGGACTTGGGGTCAGATGCAAACATCCTACTGGAGCAGACTTGGGAACGAACGGGAGACCCATGCACAATGGTCTTTGATTCAACTAAGGATGGCCAATCAGCAGAAAATCATCCCCATGGGGCGGTTGCAGGGGGTGACCGTGGATATTGAGGGAGCGAGCGCGCTAGTTGATTTTGAAGTTATAGAGATAGTGGATGAAAACAATCCCTATCCTATGCTCCTAGGAATTGACTGGGCCACTGATATGAACAGGGTAATCAATCCGAAGAAGCGAAATATGATCTTTGAGAAGAAATCACTACGCGTAATAGTACCTCTAGATCCTGCTGAGGGATCACGCTATACGGAACCAGTCTGCGATTATGAGAGCGATGACAATTTGGACTGTATCTATAAGATAATGGCGCTAGATCAAGATTAGGTGAATCCCACCATGGAGGGACGAATTACATGGGATCGAGAGAGTTCCTACACTTTGGACTCTGATGAAGAGTTAGGGCACTAGAAAAACCGGTTACATGAAGTGACTATGCTTAACTGTAGCATGATGACTTGATTGCTGCACTGTGTGTCCTCACAGGTAAGAAATCAGCCTAGTTATGAAGGTCTAAATGAGGTAGATATCTTTTTGGATGCATTTGAAAGGGAGGTACTAGAAAATTAGTTCTTCTTGGCGTTGGACTAGGCCCTGCGTGCTACGCTCGCAAGATGGTGGTGTACGCACAAGGGAAGCTTTGATGATTGGCGCGAATGAAGGAGAATGATGAGGGGAAGCCGAAGATGCGAATGGCAGACAAGTATGATGGGCAGGATGATTTGCACATGCATTTGGCCAAATGGAACCAAGCTTATGGAGAAAAGCCCCAACCTGAATGGGTGCACTTGTTCTATCACACCCTCAATATTGTCTCGATGAACTGGTATGTAGAAACCAAGCTCCTCCATGGGATAGGCAAATGGGATATCCTACGTGAGGGATTCATGATGACATTCAGCTTTGAGGACGGGTTTGGCTATATTGATGAAGCGCTACAAGAAGTGAAATCATCAATATTTAGGATAGGCAGGATCGTTTAGACCTGATTCAGCCTGAATGGGCTACTCAGTTGAGTCATGTGCTAGAATGTTATAATGTAACTACTGAAGAAGAGGATCAGGATCCATGGAATTAACATTCCAGAAATAGAAGGTCACTGCGAGGTTCAAGGACTGCAGATTGAGAACCCCAATATAATTGCGTGTTTGAAAACAAAACAAGTAAACATTGGTACGGAGGTAGAACACGAATTCACAATGATTGAAGACTACTGGTACGACGCGACGATGGATAAGGTCGTTGAATTGTTCTGTGAATACTAGGATTTATTCCCTACCAAGTTCACAGATATGAAAGGGATAATCGGGGACCTAGGAATGATGAAGATTATGTTGAAGCCCAACACGAAGCGAGTTAAGCAAAGGCCTTACTGTCTCAATTTGAAATATAGGGAAAAGGTCTGCTTAGAGTTGGAGAAGATGCTCATGGCAGGCATCATTGAGCCAGTGGAAGAATCTGACTGGGTAAGTCCAATGGTGGTACAGGAAAAGAAGAAGAAGGATGAAATAAGGGTATACATGGATCTGAGAAAGTTGAATGATGTTTGTGTACATGATCCTTTCCTGACTCCGTTCACTAATGAAGTTTTGGACAATGTAGGTGGTCAGGAAGCATATTCCTTCACTAATGGGTTCTATGGGTACCACTAGATAAAAATCACGCTGGAGGACAGGAGCAAGACAACCTTCGCGACTGAGTGGGGTTGTTTTTAGTACACTGTAATGCCATTTGGATTGAAGAATGCACCCATGATCTTCTCGCGCGTAGTTGTTGTTGCATTCAAGGAATTTATTCATAAGTTACTAGAGGTGTATTTTGATGAATGGTCTATATTTGGGCTAGTTAAATGTCGTGTAGCAAGCTTGCGCCTGATGTAGGATACCTGTCGAATATACCAGATCACGCTCAATCTCAAGAAGTGTATATTTTGTGTTCCTTTTGGGAACTTGTTGGGGCATGTGGTTTGTAGACAGGGATTGATGGTAGACCCCGCAAAGATCGCAGTGATACTGAACTTGGAAGCACCAAAGAGTGTGAAACAGCTACGCGCTACTCTGGGACATACGAGATATTACAAAAATTTTATCAAAGGATATTCCCAAATCATTGTGCCTATGGAGAAATTATTGAAGAAGGATGTCACATTCTGCTAGAACGATGACTGCAAGAGGAGCTTGGATATATTTAAGAAATGATGGTCACCGCACCGATTCTAGTCTTCCCAGACTGGAAGAAAGCGTTTCATGTACATGTTGACACGTCATATATAGTGCTGGGAGTAGTACTGACACAAGTTGGTGGAGAAGGCTTGGACCATCCTATCATGTTTGCAAGCCTACGATTATCAAAAGCAGAGAAGAACTATTCCACCACTGAGTGCGAGGAGCTAGCTATGGTGTATGCACTCCAGAAGTATAGGCACTACTTGCTGGGAGGCCATTTTAAGATGTATATAGGTCACTCTGTGTTGAAATATTTGGTCAATAAGCCTGTGTTGGGGGGGAGAATCTGCAAGTGGCTCTTATTGTTCCAAGAGTATGATTTTGAAGTTGTTGTGTAGCTTGGACGTTGAATGCAGGACCAGACCATCTGTCGCGCATCGAAACAAGGAAGGAACCTACTAATTTGGAGGAGGGATTACCTGACACGTAGCTACTTGCAGTACGCATCACGGATGGTCATTTTGAGGATATAATATTGTTCCTAATGACAAGTACTGCACCGAAAGGATACACTATCCAGCAAAAAAAGGAATTAGTGGTGCACAAGATAGATTTCTTTGTCATTGTTGGGAATCTGTACAAGATGGGGACTAATGAGATATTGCGACGATATGTACCTGAGTTCGAAAGAAGCAACATCCTCATGGAGGGTCATGGGGGCGCCACGGGAGGACATTATGTAGGGAGAGCAACAACACAGAAGATTCTATGCGCAGGGTTGTGGTGGCCAACCCTCCATCAGGACTCAAAAGCATACTTGTAAGGTATGTGATGTGTGTCAAAGGACTGGCAGGCCATCATGGAGGGATGAGATGCCTTTGAATCAACAAATTATGTTGCAACCCTTCAAGAAGTGGGCGATAGATTTTGTAGGACCCATTCAGCCATAAGGAAAGATAGGAGCAAGGTACATTATCACTGCAATGGAGTATTTGACTCGTTGGGCAGAGGCATAGCTGGTGAAGGATTGCACTGGTGTGACTACCACAAAGTTCCTATTTGAGCATGTACTAACACTATTTCGTTGTCCGAGGATCTTGATGAATGATCGTGGTACGCACTTCCTGAATGAGACGATAAGTGTGCTGATGGAGGAATTTTAGGTATACCACCAGAAAAGCACACCTTATCACCTGTAGGCTAATAGGATGGTGGAAGCGTTCAACAAAGTGCTTGAAAATGTGCTAAACAAGGTTTGTAATGCTCAGTGAAGTGATTGGGACCTACGCATACCTGTAGTATTATGGGCTTATTGAACGACATGCAAGAAGTTGACTGGACAAAACCCCTTTAGGCTCGTCTATGGGGTTGAAGCGGTAATGCCTATGGAATACATCATGCCTAGTCTATACATAGCAGCACTCACAGATATGACAGATCACGGAGCCCTGGAGGAGAGGCTCACACAGCTGGATGAGCTCGAAGAAGAGAGATTTTGGGCTAGATTTCACCATCAAGTCCAAAAGCAGCGCGAAGAGGCATGGCATGATCGACACATTAAGTTGTGCACATTTAAGGTAAATGACCTGGTTTTGCTATATGATAGTAAGTTTGATAAATTTCCAAGGAAATTTCGGATGCACTGGTTAGGGCCTTATGTCATTAAGGAGATTACCAATGGAGGAGCGGTACAGCTGGTAAAATTAAATGGAGAACCCTTCCTAGGAAAGGTGAATGGTAGTCACTTGAAGCCATACACTGGCAGTCCAACCATGTGACTAAATGAAGGTAGCACAGTATTAGTACTCCAGGCAGTTGAAAGAAGGTACGGGAGTATAAACTACACTTCCCAGGTTAGGGAGCTGCACGATTGGAAGATGGTGTGAAGCAAGGAAGTGTCACTCGATCCACGACATCACAGAGGGAGCTATGCTACCCAAGGAGAAATCATGCAGGTTGGATAGAAAGTGACTATTAAAGTCATTGTTCATGAAAATATGGCAGAAGTGAGGCCAAATGGAGCAGGCGACCGACATTTAAGATGAAATTTATGGCTTAGATGCTTGAAAATCCACTGCCAATCCAACATTAATGAACTGATTTTGGGGGGAATGGTCAGATTTGAATTCAAAATTACCTATAAATTACAAGTTTCTCCCCAGTGAAAAACACTTGGAATTTTTAGAATTGAGTTGTTGCACTCTCAGGTGCACATGAACCGTGAATTCTTTCAATAACTGATAGCGAGTTCGATGTTTGAAAATTTGTCAAAGGAGACACAGGAACTAGTGAATAGTGTCATGTTAACACACGCAGAAGCTATGGACACTGAAGAAGTGGCAGTTGAGGAGAATGTACAGGAAATTTATATGGAGGCTGAAGAAGTTATCCCAAAGGTTGTCGAAGTATTAGCGGAAGTCCCCAAATCACCGAGAATGTCGAGACCGAAGCCAACCCCAACCAAGGGGGCTATAAAGGACAAGAAGGGCAAGCAGCTTACCATACTGGTGCGTGCCTCGCCAAGGCGAAACCCACAAAAACCCACTGCACAGGAGAAGGACAAGGCCATAAACTTAGAGGCAGACGAGGATAACATCAAAGACATCCATGTGGGGGTTGAAGTAGAGAACGTTGAAGCCCAGGGTGCAGAACCTATTACATGGTTGTCAGAGTATGTCCCTCCGTGCAAGCCTAAGTCCAAGGTCCCAAAGGACATTGATGAGAGTAAGACTCCCCTGCACACCCCTCTGCTACAGGATGAAATTTCTTTCGACAATTTGCATTTAGCACAGGTGCCGATACTGAAGCTTGAAGATTGGGACTTAGCAGACCATGAGAAATTCCCACATCTAGAGAATGAGCAGCTGATGCGCAACATCATAGACACAAATACCGAATGATCACCTTGGAGCCGTAGAGGTGGCTCAAGGTTGTAGAGAAGGCAGGATTGCTAAACCTCCTGTGTGTGCCACACTATAACCGCACCCCAGTGACATTTTTGGTCATCAAGCAGCTGTTGTGCTTGGTGCATGATGGTTGTCTGTGGTTGGAGGAGTTGATACCCATCATAGATATGTTAATTCACTGAATAAAATGGCTACTGTATACAGGTGAGAATCCAATGATGATATTTGGTGACAAGAGCAGTGATCAGGCTCTCGCAGAGTCAATGAAGGAGAAATTCAAGCTGGTGAAGAAGTTGTGCGGGTATGCTATCTCCAGCAACTATGAACCAACTATGAAGGTAGAAACACAGATCCTTGCAGAAAGGTGATGCGAAAGTGTCACACTGACGAGGTGTCGATGCTTGTCGTCACTCTCGCACAGTAGTGCATGGAAGGAGTCTACTTTAATTGGTCAAACTACCTTCGTGAAGAGTTCCTGGCAAACTGCCACAAAGCACAAGAGAAAAGAAAGACATTCCACTATGTGTGGCTCTTGTTGTCGATTGTGATGGTAGTATGGTTGCTACCGAAGGAGATCCAATTCCCTTCGGTCATGCCAGACCTTCTTGAAGTAGTGAAATACGCTTCGTTGTGGCAGACCAAGGATGCACAGTGAGTTCGGGACAAGATCTTCTGGATCTTGATGGAGATGAATATCAGGATGGTCGTCAATCGCAAGCCGTGATTGTCACCCATGGTGTATGCTAACCTGCAAGTCTATGCTGAGTTTAAAGCTAATTTCCATCGAGCATAAATTAGGGTGTGGAAGGACCCTGCGCAAAAGTGGTACGACTTGTCGTACCTGGCCACAGATGATGCCATCAATGCACTGCTCAATCAATGGCCGGTGGAGTGGCGCACTACCACAGACTTGGTGGTGGGTGGAAGCAAGTCCACAGCGTAGAAGAAAGAGGAGGCCAAGCTGAAGATGGCACATCTGGTCGAAAAGAGGAAAAAGAAGGCCACTAAAAAGGCCCAGGCAAAGGAGGCAAGAAAGGAGGCAGGAAAAATGATAGGTGGCATAGAGTGGGGCTCTAACAAAGGTGCGTGGTCACCTTCACCTAATACCGAAGAGGAAGACACAAAGTAGCATGGTACAGACCCTCAGGAGATGTCCACCGACATTAAGCGCCCAAGAGAGATGGAGAAGAGAGGGCCTAGAAATAAATCCAAGGTGACCAAGACCTCGCTGGACCCTATCACACTGATGGAGGGTGACATACATGATATTGGTGAAATAGTCAGAGATGCCACTGCAGAGGCCCTGCAAAAATTTGAACAGCATCATCAAATCATACTAGGGGCTATCCAGACCAGGTTGCAGGAGTTCCAAACCCACGCGTCGCAGGCTGGTGCGGTGTCTACCAGCTTGGCCATCAACACTTCAAAGGCAGCTGATATGATGCGCATGAAGGCTTCCAGTGCGATAGTGCTACCAGATGGAGCACTGACCATGGACAATGAGGCTGACAAGCCCATTGTTAGCACCTTAAAGGGAGTAGGGCTGAACCTGGTAGCACTTCCACGCGAAGCACTTCACCTCTTGTAGGATGGAGTAATTGCATAAATGAGGGCCTGAGAGCACCATGCCCTCCAAGTGATCAGTGAACAGCGGATCAACAATGAACAGATGGCCCTACAGAGAAATGCTTCCATTACCACTGAGATCAATTCGACCAACCAGAGTAAGAAGATCATATAGGTCATTGAGGAGGCATGCAGAATGGTCTAAGAGTTGGCCATTTTGGAGGAAGATCCAGTTGAGATCTGCATCCGAAAGTTGGCCATAGGGGTGTGCGACACTCGGACTGAGATGGCACAAGTTTAGCGGGAGTTGAACCTACAGATTACAGAGCTACAGTTGAGGGCCTAGCCTTCAATACCGCTAGAAGTAAAGGAATAGCAGGTGACCGCTATCATAGAGGCAGTTGCGGCGGTGGAAAGTGTAGTAGCAAACTACACACAGTTGTTTGAGAAATCATTTGAGGTCCTGACAAGCTTGTAGGAGGACCCAAATGTACAAATACCAGAGATGGAAGCGTACAAGCTACAACAATGCAATGATGAAGTTAAGGGCACAACATGAACCGTCACTTTGACATAGAGGCTAGCCAAGCTGCAGGAGGCCAAGCAGTTGAAGGAATATGTGGTCGCAGTGCTACACAAGGAAGCAATGCTAAAGGCATGAATAAAGCCCTAGTTGAAGGAAACTTACGTAGTCACAGGAAATATTGAAGGTAAGCTTGCGACTCTGCAAGCGATGCAATAAAATCTTGAGACTGACAGTGCAGGAGCAGTGACCGAGAAGACAGTGGAAGATGCAAAGCAAGCGGCAACTAAGTGCATGACTGAGGTAGCGGTCATATGAGTTGAGCTGGATGGGCTTCACATAAAGATCTCCATGCCTACCGAGTGACTCGAGGGTGAGTTACGATGTTTGTGTTGGGGGCCTGTTGGGAGCAGGATCCCCCAAGGGTAGTTTTAGGGCTAAAAGCCCATGTTCAAGTAAAGTTTCGTAATATAATTGTAAAGACTCCACATTTTGTGGTCGTGGAGTGTGAATGTGTTATGTGTCATAAAGGGTATTCCACCCCTAGTATTGTAAAGAAAAGTCGGTTTTAAGAGATCTACCCATGGTCCGCAGACCATGGGATTATATAAAAAGAGTTAATCTCTAAGTAGTTTTAGGGAGGATGAATAATGTAAGAGAGTTATAGCACTAAAGTAAGAATTCTAAGTCTTGGGTTGTAGCATAGGTAGGGGCTCTGTAGCTAAGTGCGCAGAAGCATAGGGTAGACGTTCGCAACTGAGTGTGCGGACCCCTGCAGCTATGTGTGCAGGGTGGACAGAGTCTGTAAACACTTGGAAGATATTAATAAAGAGAGATATTCTACAATTGCTTTGTCTTTGTTCTGTTGATACATCTGATACTTTATGTATGAATTTCCTTTATTGTTCTTATATGATGCGCGAATGATCACAATTACATTGAATAATTGAACATAACTATGAATATTTGTTTACGTGGTGTTAACTATAATTGTTTGATAAGATAAGCAAGTCACTTAGATTAATTGGGGAATTTGTACAACTCACTACCTTACCAGCATGAAAGTACCTGAGCAGCAGGCTAGGGCTGTGCGAAGGTCGATCGTACCCTTTCACAGAGGTACTAGAGGTTGGAATAGAGGGCTCGCCTCACAGGCCCTAGAGTGAAGCAACCTACATGAAGGCAAGGATAGAGGGAGTTAAACGACATCACAACCATCTCAAGGTGTGGAAACTTGGTTCCAGCATCCCCCCATATTACTTCGGGTGAGACTTTGGTCCGTGCTCTGCGGGCTGATGCTGAAAGGGCTAGTAGTGTAAGGATTTGTTTGGCTAATTAATGTTGAACCTGGGTCAGGCCCCTTCAAGTCAACAAGACCACATATAGAGAATCTAGACATCACCACACCATTGAAGACTAGACAGGTGAACATTAGCATAGAGGCGGAGCCAAAATTGCAAAGATTGGAGATTATTGGGATGATGCCACAATAGACAAGATTGATGAGTTGCTTCGTGAATATCATGATTTGTTCCCTACAAAATTTTCAGACTTGAAAGGTATCATAGGAAATTTGGGAGTGATGAAAATTACTTTAAAACTGGATGTCAAGCCTGTTAAGAAAAGACCATATCTCCTTAATCCAAATTATAAGGAAAAGGTCGCTTGGAGTTCGACAAGATTCTTGCAGCAGGTATTATTGAACCGATGGAGGAATCCAATTGGGTGAGTCCAATGTTCGTTCAAGAAAAGAAGCAGAAAGATGAAATAAGGATTTGTGTAGATCTCAGGAAGCTTAACGATGCTTGCATTCATGATCCTTTTCCAATTCCCTTCACAGATGAGAAACTGGATAATGTTGGAGGACAGGAGGCCTATTCATTCACAAATGGATTCTCTAGATACCATCTGATTAGGATCGCGCCAAAAGAAAGGAGTAAAATCACCTTCGCGACAGAATGGGGATGTTTCTAGTATAAAGTGATGCCTTTTGGACTTAAGAATGTTCCGATGATCTTCTCGCGCATAGTCATCGCAACGTTCAAAGAATTTATTCACAATTTCTTAGATGTATATTTTCAAAGAATTTATTCACAAGTTAAGGGAATAATTCCCTTAGGGTTTCGGGTCAGAACCCTAATAAAGCAGGAGTAATCTACAGCAAGAAACATGCTTACAACTCAAGCAACATGCTTAAATAAACAAACTATGTGAGGATGAACATATTCGGATGTCCTTCGCTTGGGTAGTTCCAGCCAGGGTTCAAACCCTCTGCAACTCCTGATGATCTTCAAATCTGCACATCAACCAATTCGAATACACATAACAACATATAGATAAAGAATTTTAGTGAAATCAACTTTATATCATATAAGTAAATGGTTAGTTATACATCAAAATATTCATTCATATATAAACCATAACGGTAACATCTGATACATAAACAAATATGATCTTAGGAACAAGACAATGTTTCTTTTTATTGTAGAAAACTATAATAAACATGGAAAGAGTTCACTTGAGTCTTCCTCTTCTGGCTCCAAGCGGAACCGTCTTCTAGGTCTGTCCCATCCCAGTCTTCAACAACCTTCTTCCATAACCAATACCATGATATCTGAAGTAAGTGGGAGAATATCAACACTCAAGGAAACAAGGGTTTCTTGAAATTGGGGAAGTGCTTGAAGCATAGGGATACTTCAAACTTGATTAGGGGATAATATCAGTATAGTAATTCTATCCTTTCTCTCCTCCTTAAGGCCTTCCCATTGAAGTCTTTTTATACTTCTCCCAAATTTGTTTTTTAGTTGGGAAATAGTTTGATCCGAATTGGATCCATCAAAGACTTGCAAAGAACCATGACTATATCAGGTTAGGATGAATCTCTAAAAATTCCAAAAACAGCGATAAAAAACACCCTGAACTAGTGGCAATGGTAGCCAGCGTGGAACGACGAGGACCTTGGTCAAGGAACACTGACTGAGACCCATGGAGACTACGCAGGAAGTCAAAGTAGCCCCTGAAAGCCCTGGATTGGGAAAAGGAGGTGATTTTTGAGGCGCACATCACTAGGTGAACAGGGCCAAAATGGGGGAAGCTCGAGCACTTGGACGCATGGCGAACTAGAGAACTGCGGGTGGGAAAGGCAAAAAGCGCTAATCGTACAAGGCGGGACCTGCACTTTGGAAACTAGTGGTATTTATCAGGGCACACTCAAACGGTAAACGGTTTTGGAGAGAGCAGAGCAATCCCACTTAACAATCGACGCGTGGCAGCAGAGGTGAGAGAAAGCTGATGTTGATCGCGTGTTATCAGTCGAGAAAGTCAACCGTGTGAGACGTGCATATGACGTTGGATTTGGAGGAGCCTAGATCGGACGGCTGAGATTGTGCCCGATGGAGGAAGTGGAATCAATAGGGAATTAATCTACATTCTAAAGGGATTTGGAATCCGTTTGACCGCCATGGTGGAGGAAGAACGCATCCACGACGTAACTAAAGAAAGGAACCGACGAGCAGGCTGGCGCTGTTCAAATGAGGACACGTGGCCACTCCCTGAGCATTCATGCTGACACCAAACAGGGAACTCCAAGCGTAGCTGCAGAAGGCGAATCAACAGAGGCAAAAGAGGAACCGAATAGGCATGGAAAAAAATGGCTAAAAGCCATGAATAGAGACAGAATACACAGTTTAGTCAGAGTGAAGTCCGAGAGATGAAGGAAAAAAGACCAGAATCCCGAGAGGAGGATGAAATACGCAAAGAAGAAGGCAGTAAAGCAAGATAAAAGCAGGACGAGACAGAGGGCCAAGTTGACGCAGCGGCAGCATCGAGCACCAATGAGATTGAGAGATTTGAGTCACCCCATAGAGGGATCTGTCCAGGCTGAGCACCACATTGTGCTCTTACCACTGTAGACCAAAAGGTCACAGAGCTGGTAGGAATAAGAAGAGTCTGTGTACTCCGGTGACTTGGGGAATCCAAGGAACCACCCTGCCAAGAAAACCTGCTTCAGGAGAACTCACATTGAGTCCCTACATTATAATTCTTTGTTTAAAGACACAATAAAACAAGTCCACCACAGAAAGCTGGACCGGAGACGTAGCCCTAGAGAATAGGGTGAACTCCTTATTAAAATTGCTTGTGTCTTTGTGGTTGCTTACTGTATTTCTCTGTTGTCTTTCCATTTAAAATGTCTGTGTATTGGCAATCTGATTGATCCATTGCTTAAATAACACAGAACACACACCAGGACATGAGTCTGTAATACCTTTTGTTAAATAAATCTTTAAGTGGTGTCACTCATAGGGTGAACATCAGATCAAGTGGTATCAGAGCAGTAGGCTGTAAGGTTAGACAAGCTTGTGTTGGTTTAGCTGTGAATGCTCACTAGATCAAAGCTCAAATTAGGAGACGGAGAGTTGGTGGAAACTAACCCTGGAATTGGGAGAGTCTATTCTCGAAAGGCAATGTCAGAGGAAGGTTTTATGGGGCCAAACCCTCAATTCATAGAAAGTTTCCTAGCTATAAAGCCTATGGTAGAAGAAATGTATAGGGAATTTAGAAAGCATAAGGATGAAGATTCATCAGGTTCTAAACAAGATAAAGAAAAAGATGAGTCTCATTCCCATGACCACTCAAAAGGAAAGGGGAAAGAGGAAAGCTTTCTCA
>APFE030669699.1:53240-111209 GCA_000404065.3 Pinus taeda | reverse complement strand
ATGGACCTTTTCTTTTAAGGAGTCAAAAAGGAACGAAAGTGACTACTCTAGAAATCTAGATAGAGGGATTACCAAACCAATCAAAAAACTACAATATACACCTTAGTGGTAAATTAAAGAAAAATTACCAAGGATTTTATGTACGACAGTCAATCTTCCCGAATGTTGTGTTCAGTGCATTGCGATCAATAGGGTAGCAGACATGAATTCCTAAGGATAAAGGATATCAGCCTATTCTGGTCTCCGAATATATACTCAATGGTACGGGGAGCACAAGTCTGTACTGGCACTTGTCGTATCAAAGAGGAGGAATCACCCAACCTTCGATGAAAATGATAGTTACCAGGCTTTATGACGCCGGAATACGTCTCTAGCCTAGACTTCTAGATGTTGTGTGTTAGGTTCCAAAGCGTTTTTATGTTCATTGAGGTTTATTTTAGAGTTGATCTTTTTGAGAATTTTGTCTTTCAAGGTTCACCACGTGATGTAGATGTAAAATTCCTAAATATGCAACCTAAAATGATAAACAGTCGTTTGTTTTCTTTTAGCAATGAAAATCCTAGCTACTAAGGAAAGAAGAGTATGATTCTTTCAACGGAGAGCAGAGAGCACACACTATATGCACTTTTCCTAAAGCATTTTCCGAATGCAGTCTAAATGCAAATGCACATGCATGTATTTGTTTTTTCATTTCCTTAATGTGAGAATGCCAAAAAAAAACTAAGTACAGATCTGAACTATTTTCTTCAAAGCGACACTTCAACGATTTCTCTTCAAAACCAAAGGAAGACTGTGACGACACTTTCAATTTTGAATGGAAATTGCTTTCGACACTTCAAATATTGATAATTCAAATCAAATACAATGGAAAAAGTACAATCGACTATACAGAAGAGAAAGACTTTACGACACTCTTCTTTTCGACTCAAAATGACAGTTACAACACTTCTTTTCATCAAAAATGACAGTTCAATTAAGTTACTTTTGACAAAGGAGGTCTGTAAATGATGAAAAATACATAAAACACATTCACAAATCCTGATCAATGGAGGCTAAATAATTTAAAGGAAGAAGGCTTCAGCAATGATATATTGATCATACGCAGCAAAACTACTTAATAGAGCCGAAAACAAGGAAGAAAAAACCAAATTCTAGAGAGGGAAACAATATCATTCAGTCATCTCACCTATCCTTAAGGGAAACAAGGATACATCTCACTTGAAACACACAGGAGGTGCAATGCATCCAGGCTGCCAGTTAGAGATAGTGCGATGGACCAGGGAATGAAACTGAGCTTGGTTTTTGCTCAAAAGTTGCAGCTAAGTTCAGTGATTTAGGCTGAGCTATGATAGATAGTAAAAACAAAGTATAGGGGTATGATCTTATGAGGTTATTGAGCTACCACAAGGGCACTTAGAATGATTGCAAGTTAGATGTTCAGTTCATAAACCAACCTGGAGATTGACTAAAGTAGCATTGATCTACTTTGCACTTGCATAGCAAGAGCAGTTCAAAGGCTAGCTGGCTTAACTTCAGGCTCTGTCTGTAGTTTATAAAGCAAAAAGCAGTAACAAACAAACAAACTATTTGTGCCCCAGTGGAGTCGCCATTTTGTTTTTGGGAAAACTAGTGTCTTTTTGATCTGCTAGTCCCACTAAGATAGGTATCTATCTTAAAAACAAACAATTCAAAGCACTTCAAGATTTCCTTTATGTATGATAGATAAGAGAGGAGCAAAGAGGACCAACCTATATCTTCCGCTTGGCTCCTTGCTTGTTTCCTCTCTCCCTTGATAGAGTTTTCCACTCTTCTCCCACTTGTCCTACTTTAGAGAATACCTGTAGGGACAAAGCAACAAAACACTATCAAACCATCTCGATATATGATATCATAAACAATGCAGAATCAGAAATACATTAACCAGACAATTGCATCTACAAATAACAAGGTTCACAAATACACGATTATATGGAGGAAAACTCAAAGAACTTTATTGATAGTAGAAATAGAAGAGAGGATTACAACCCAGCTGTCTGATCCAGCATCATTCTCCCAGCATGAAAGCCCTCTTCGCCTCATGAAAAGCAAGATCACACAATAATACAATGTCTATTCTCAAAGAGAAACCAACAACACTTCCTTACAAATTACAAAATTCCGGCCCCCAGATCTCTTAGAGGAGCGATCCATTTATATATATTTGTAGAGGGGTGAGTCAGCTTCTGGGTTTTTGATTAGTGTCATTTCACTGATAGTTCTTGGTTCCACTTGGAGATTTCATGATCTCTTACTCATCCCTCGGCGAATTCAAAGAGACAAGTGTCATATGAGAAGTTTCTAAAAGATTCTCTGGGTTTCCACTTAGAAAATTGTCTCTACCATTTGTCTACTCTTGTCCATCGCACCCCACAGAAGGCTATTTCAGTATGCATCACACTTAGCTAGTGTGGCAGCCAGTATGCATGGCACCCTAAGCATGGAGCAGTCTGTATGGACCAATTTTGGCCAGTTCTGAGTGGTTTTTCAGGTGGAACTTCTGGGAAATGATTTAATCAATTGACCATGATCCTTTAGGGTGTGAAAAAACACTTTTAGGGGTTTAATAGCAGTTGGTTTATCAACATATTTGATTGGGGTTGCAGTGCCCAAATATGTCTATAACAGAGAGGTGTTTGATTGTCAATCTACACCTAAACAAGGCACAGACCTGATCAAGAAGCCATGTATCTCAATAGGAGAGAAGTCCAATAACGAAGGGTAGGTTAGGACTTGATCCTTGTCTGGTTTTTTTAACCAGCCTAAATTATATTTCTTCCACTGCAATAGATAGGCAGGTCAGGACTTGATCCTTGTTTAGTTTTTAACCAGGACAAACTATATTTCTTCCACTGTAATAAATAGTCTTTCAGTGTTATTATTCAATTTTTTATAAACATTTGTGATTAGGTACTATTGCACATCACTAGATGAATATTACTTGTTTGATCTTGGAATTTTAAATTTCATCATGTTATGGAAACCATGGTTGCATGCTATGAGTTTCTTATAGCTAAATCTTAACTATGAATATTGAGTGAGGGGAAGTGTTTGACTGTTAATTCACACCTGAACATGGCACAAGCCTAATCAAGAAACCATGTATCTCAATAGGAGAGCAGTCCAATAACGAAAGGCAGGTTAGGACTTGATCCTTGTTTGGTTTTTTAACCAGCCCAAATTATATTTCTTCCACTGCAATAGATAGGCAGGTCAGGACTTGATCCTTGTTTAGACTTTTAGCCAAGACAAACTATATTTATTCCATTGTAATAAATATTTTTTCAGTGTTATTAATCATTTTTTTATAAACATTTGTGATTATGTACTATTGCACATCACTAGATGAATATTACTTGCTTGATCTTGGAATTTGAAATTTATTCATGCTATGGAAACCATGGTTGCATGCTATGAGTTTCTTATAGCTAAATCTTAACTATGAATATTGAGTGAGGGGAGGTGTTTTACTGTCAATCCACACCTGAACATGGCACAGGCCTAATCAAGAAGCCATGTATCTCAATAGGAGAGCAGTCCAATAATGAAAGGCAGGTTAGGACTTGATCCTTGTTTGGTTTTTTAACCAGCCCAAATTATATTTCTTCCACTGCAATAGATAGGAAGGTCAGGACTTGATCCTTGTTTAGATTTTTAACCAGGACAAACTATATTTCTTCCATTGTAATAATTAGATTTTCAATGTTATTAATCAATTTTTTATAAACATTTGTGCTTAGCTCGCAAACAAAACTGCTTTACAACCAACCAAGTTGTTGTTGGCTTTTCAATGTAGTGAATGCATAGAACCATAATGTTGTTAGCATTTCAAAGCAATAAAACAGCCTAGGTTGTAAGCCAAAATGTTTTTATGACAAGAAAAAGATACAATCCATCCAAAATCCACATCATAATGTGGTTACAACCAAAAACATATGACAACCCTATTCTTTATGGCCCTGAGAATCTTGTAAGATTTCTACATTATAATAGACTATAGATGTTCCTTCTAAAATGGATTTTGGCTACAATGTCGCACACATTATGAAATAAAACAACCTAGGTTGTAAGCCAAAATGTTTCTATGACAAGAAAAAGATACAATTCATCGAAAATCCACATCATAATGCGGTTACAACCAAAAACATATGACACCCCTATTCTTAATGGCCCTGAGAATCTTGAGTGCCAAAACTCCCCGATTTACCTTCTTGAGCCAGGTAGGTTGGCCTACCTAAAAATGGTTGATTAGGAAGTGGTTGATTGTTTCCATATGATTGAGTCCAATTTGCAGCTTCCAACCATGGACATATTGAGTACCCATACCTCACATTTGCACTAGTGACCTCTACATTAAGTGGAAGTGTGTAATGAGCATACCTAGAATTGACACCAACTCTGGTAGGAATAATGCAAGTGGGTAAACCCTCAGTTTGATATTGAGGCACTTTAATGTTCATGAGATCTTGGAATAATTGTGTATTATTTTGAATGGAGTCCAATGAGTTTGAAATAATCCTGGTTTCATCAACTATGCTTGTATCATTATAAACCATATTGATCATCCCTTGTTCCTTTTCAAGAAATTGTTATGCTTTTCTTGATTCCTTTTCTTGTCTTGCCATTTGTTTTTGTTGGTCCTTAACTTGCCTTGCTTTATCTCTTTCAATCCTTTCATCTGCTCGACGTTGCGTTGCAACAATCCTTGTTGCCTTCTTCTCTTTGACTAGATCCTTCTTTTTCTATTTTAATTCTTGCATTTCAAATTTATTTTTTTCAGACTCAACTAACAAGTTTATATAGTCCTCTGAGGTGAGTAACTGCGAGCTTCTGCCCAAACTAAGACTACCCGGTGCACCTTGCTTTTTTTCATTGATACTCTCTCCATTGGTAGCTTTAGGAACCGACCAAGTATCTTCTCCACCCCTCCCACTTGCATGTCATTGCTTGGTACTTCCCTTTCAATATCTGATGGAACTAATTGAGCTATATCATTATCTTCATTTGATGCCTCATTTTGTGCTTCATCTTCTTCCATTGATCTATTGTCCACAAAAAAAATGAACAATTTCACTGTTCAATTCTGTTGGTTGTGAGGGCATGTTCATGCTTTGTTCATTGGTTGCTGAGACACTATGTGCATTCATATTAATCATTGCTTCTGCTAGCCATGAAGGTGGGGTTACTTAGCTTGGCAATGTCAATTGGTCATTGTCAACTGCATGTTCAACAATGTCATTAACAACATCAACAACAGGATTTTCATGTTCTTGAGTTGGTGGAACGATCTCCATGTTACTGCGAATTTTTTCATGGTTATACTATGTTTCACATACAGTTTCATCATCTTCATCATATAAGTGTCCTTGAGAGAGGGAAATCATATTACCAGCTGGAACAACATCGTCTTGGTCATCTACTTCTTGCACTTCAACACCTGTTTGGGCATTCCCTTCTTCTTGACCATCCACATGAAACACTTGGCTACAATTAGTATCATGCATAAGAGCATCATAGTTCAGTGGCCAGATTCCTATCCTCCTAAAGCCAGCCTTGATATTTGAAGGTGTCAAAGCCCTTTTAAAAGCTTTACTTGCAAGCTCTGCTAGCTCGAACCTTTTCACCTCAACCCCTAGATTCTTTGCCATCCATATAGCACGCTCTGACCTGAAATAGTTCTTGAAAGGGCCAAACACACCAACATCAAGGGGTTGCAGTCTATGAGTGGTATGAGCGGGAAACATCAACAGTTTGATGCCTAAATTGTTTGCTTCCTCAATTTTTTTTACAGCCATGTGGCTCCCATGGCCATTTAATATCAATAGGTGTCTGTTATTAGGCAAGACACCACCTGGTACTAATGCAGCAAAGTGAAAAAGCCAACTTAAATACAGCTCTTTAGTCATCCATGCATGGGGATGTGCAATCATGCATGCACCTGGTTCACAGTTTTGTATATAGTTTTTCAGTTGATTTTTACCTTTGAATAGATAAAATCCTGGGATTGAAGTACCAATTGCATTGACACAACATAAAATAGTCATCCACTCCCTACTCTTAGGCAAAATCTTTAGATCCCTCTCTTGGCAATTACCTGCATGCCATAGTTTCTCCTTTCATGTAAACATGTTTCATCATAGTTCCATATATGGTCTGCTCCATAAGAATGTTTATCGTAAGCACTAGAAAGTGTGTCATAGAACTTTTCCACAAATATAGGGCGCAAATTTAATGATATGTCTCTGTCAAGGCCCTCAGCAGTATGCAATACAAGTTCTAGATGCCTTTTTTTAAACCCAAACCACCATGATTTACTAGGAAACCCATCTTTGAATGGGGTTGGCCTCCCTTGATAGATTTGAGCAACTGTGGATTTGAGTTGTATCAACACTAGCCCATGTCCCAATTGGGCCATCTCTTTACACCACTCAACCACCTCGGCCTCCTCCTCCTCAATCATAACTGTAAGAGGCCCTCTATGTTTTGTATGAGTCAGTCCATTTATCCAATAATGTATTGATGAGGGAGGAATACCATGTTTTTTTGCAGATTCCCGAATTGAGTATCCATTAAACTCTATGTCGTCAATTGCAACTAACATTTCTTCTTTTGTCCATCCTCTTATAGCACTGATCTTTTTAGTTGAATTTGCCCCTTGCACTGTTGTTGACGGTGGTTCTGTGGCTGACGGTGTGTTAACATTAGCTTCAATCGCATGGTCATCCCCAACAATGTTCCTTGGGACATTGTTGACATTGACATTAGTTGTCCTGTCCTCATGAGACGATGTGCATCACAGCTGCGCACTCCTTGTCACTCTCCCGCCACTTCTCCTTGTACGAGCAACATAACTACCTTTTTCCATAGATGAAACAACCTATAAAATTATTGCATGCATTTAGATAAGAATATTTGTAAATTATGCTATAATACAAGGCAAAAATACTTCTGCTTTATTATAGGAAATTATCAACGTGTATGTTAGTATCCTTGAAAAGTCAAATATACAGAATCATTTTGTTGTATGTCTTCAAAATTATCATTGATTGTTGTTTTGATAACTTTTCTTTACACCTAAAATACAGTGGCTGTATTGATTGGTTTTTTTATGCATTTCCCAACAGAGCTCTTGTTGGGTTTGACTACTTAAAATATTGTTTTATTGTTTTGTTGTTTTTTGTAAGGATGCACTTCTCTAGAATTGGATCTCTGGCTATCAAGGAGTTATCATTGGCCAAACCAAGCATGGTATTTAATTTGACCAAGGGTCCAACTTGAGACCCCTTGAAGCACTCTTGATCACAACTTTGCCACCATAACAATTTTTTTCCTTGTGTCACTTACAGTTGAAGTTTCTAGTCATGTAAACATTCATTTCAACTATAACTCTTATTTGCATCTTATCTACATATATAAGAGAGGCCATGCCTTTTTCTTAAATTAGGAAAGCATATTATCAATTTTTAAAGTTTTGAGTAATTATTGAACTCATATATCAAATTAGATAAAGTGAATAGGAGTAATGAGGGCGCAGTTTTCCACATTCGCAATAGTTTGAGGCTGGTTGTGCCTTCTTTGTGGTCCTTCATTCTGATAGGTTTCCCCTTGTCTACAACAACCTTCCAATAGGGCCCTTCCACTACTTCTTGTTCATTTGTTTATGTTATTTTCTTCATTTTACATTGTTTTGTTTACTTCCTGATCATATTTCAAGAATTATCTAAACCCCCTTTTCCTTTTCTCCTTTCAACTTTTTCTTCACTTTATTTTGCAGGTCTTGTTTATGCTACCATTAGTCTTGATGATGTTTATTGGTGGCCTCATACAAGGTTTTCGGTTCCAACACCAAAAGTTGTATTGCAATAGTTGACCACTAATTAAGCAACTCATCTGAAGCTTCTGATCTATATTACAGCCAACACAAGGACAATAAATCTATGCTTATCTTCCAATTGGACCATAGTTTTTGTGTCTTATTATAAAATTTCATTAAGCTTTTGTTAAAAATGATTCTCAAAAAGAAATTGCCTTGTGAAATTATGGTTAAACAAATTTCAATTGAGTTGATCATCATGTTCCTACATATTTTTGCATGATGTCTTATGATAAGTTGCTATTTTAGCCTTCATGTCACTAGAGAAATGTCCAAGAAACCAAACTTCTGATGCAATACCTAAGGTGCTACCATTATTGTGTTAAGTGAATGGAGGCTAAGGCTCCTTCACTATGTCCAGTCCTTTTAATTGATAAGATGTATAAAATTTCATCGTCATGGCAACTTGTGACCATGGTTTACTTCTATTATGAAGACAATAGTTTAGTACTTCAGAAATAAAATAGTATAAGATGATAGTTTACTACTTCAGAAATAAAGCGGTATAAGATTTGTAGAAATAATTTTAAAACAATGACTTTTCTCGCCGGGCACACCAAGAAAATAAAATCAATACTTTCCTTACACTAAATTGAAATTAAATTACGTCTATAAGTTTGAGCATAGAAATAGGTGAATTGTGAAATAGAACTGTAAGTTGTGTGTTGATTTTCATGAAACAGAAACTTAAGGTGCTACCATTATTGTGTTAAGTGAATGGAGGCTAAGGCTCCTTCACTATGTCCAGTCCTTTTAATTGATAAGATGTATAAAATTTCGTTGTCATGGAAACTTGTGAACATGGTTTACTTCTATTACGAAGACAATAGTTTATTGCTTCAGAAATAAAACGGTATAACATGATAGTTTACTACTTCAGGAATAAAGCGGTATAAGATTTGTACAAATAATTTTAAAACAACAACTTTTCTTGCCAGGCACACCAAGCAAATAAAATCAATACTTTCCTTACACTAAATTGAAATTAAATTACGTCCATAAGTCTGAACATAGAAATAGGTGAATTGTGAAATAGAACTGTAAGTTGTGTGTTGATTTTCATGAAACTGAAACTGTAAGTGAAACCGAATCTGTAAGAACTGAAACTGTAAGGACTGTGATAAATGAAAACAGAACTGTAAGAAAAATGTGCTATAATTGATATAACTAACCTAGATATACTGGCAATTGTTCTGTGATGTTTTGTCTTTAAGGTTTCTCAATAGTTTGAAAGCATAACATGCAACTTCACTAGTGGTTGAACTTCTTTTATAGTTTTTGGCACTTGAATTTAATTGGTGGCAAGGATGGACATGGATTACAATGGCTTCATTTTGAATGTGTCGTCTAGATTTAATTTGATGTGATCTAAAGGTTGGGAATTTGTTATTTTCTGATCCGTGTGCTTTGATTTGTTTTAATGAGAAATAGAATGAGTTGGGTGTCATTTATTGAAGTTATTGGGTTCAATGTCATTTATTGAACAAAGTGATTTTAAATGTTATTGGGTTGGGTGTCATTTATTGAACATAGGGGGTTTAATTGTTGAAAAACAAAAGAGTTATGGCTAACATACATTCACTTTTATTATGTGCAGGTACGGATATTTATTTGGGATACAAAGCTTCAGTTCTTATGAGTGGGGGTTGAAGTGACTGCTACTTTGTACTTCTAGAATAGACCATTTTGGAAGAATTTATGGTTTTATCTGTTTTCTTGTTGGGTCAATATGGTTTTCCCTCTTAAGTATTAAGATATTATTTATGGACAGTTGTGGGCCCAGTCAATGTTTTGGGAAATTTTGGACATAAATTAATACTTATTTATACCTAATGTTATTTATCTTTGTTTAAATCTTGATTGCAAAAGTCTCAATTTCTGGTGGTTTGGTGGGACCAATTCCATATCAATTATTGGTCCCTGCATAACATTATTCATCTCTCCCCTAAGTGATTGTGATAACCAAATATATATAGTGAGAAAATCACAACATTGCAGTTTTGGAAAACTCCATCCTCCATCAAACGCTGAGTTGGAGATACAAAACCAGAAAAATGAAAGATGGAAAAACCAATTTGGGAAATTAGAAGGAAATTACAGAGCTTTAAGTGTATGGAATTAACTTGAGTGAAGCAACTGGGCCTGAATATTGACTTAAATGGGGCAGAGGGGTGAAGAATACAGGCAGAAGTTTCTTCATAATCACAAAATCGCAGAAATACATAGAGAATTTAAGGCCCTCCCAAAGCCTGAGCTCTTCGTCCGCTTCGTTCTTGACATCTCTCTTCCTCTACTCTGCAAATTCAAATACACGTCAAGGATTTTTCCATTGCCATAGAACCGATTTTCTTTTGAGTCCCTTTTTATTTACAATCATCGAGTCTTTTTTAATTTATTACTTAATTCAAATTTCAATTGCGTGCCCATAGATCTCTACTGTCCAAATTCTTCTTATAATCGACGGTTGGCCTTGTGATCCTCATCTCCTATCATAGGGATCACATCGATCATGGCAGCTTGCACTTTCTATTACTAAATGTAAAAGGAACGACAGTCGACGTGACAGAGATGAATGTCATTAGAGAGACAGAGTAGTCGACCAACACATTAGTCACAAAAGGTCCTTTTCCAATAGCCGCCTCAGATATAGACTCTGTAATCTTTTCCATGCTATGTATAACTATCATCCATGGCAATGTCAAATCTATCTCCAAGAAGTCGTATTATAGACTATTCCTATTATGAAATTAGCTCAAAAAAAGATAGAAAAGATAGATCAACGATTTAAAAATCAGCTTCTTTGAAGGGGCAACCTCCTGTACATTACACAAATGAACAATTCTTGGATGATATGACAAGACCTCCTTTCTATATATAAGAGTCTAAGGGGTCATAATATAATCAAAGCCGACATAACAATAATAATGTAAGAGCACACCCATAACAATAGTGGGCTTCTATGGGGTACAATAATAACAATATGGTAACTACATGGGCACAACAATATAATAAGGGGGTTGCACAAATAATAATAAGGGGTTACACTAGTAGTATAGGGACCTAACACACCCCTCTCGTTAAAAAATTGTTGTCACGAACGCTGGAGTAGTTTTGGATGCTTTTGTACAAAATTTTCATCCTCCCATGTGGAATCTTCAACTAGTACATTCTTCCACTTGATGAGATACTCTGAAATTGATCGATTTCGTAGCTGTCGGGTTCTTGTTTCCATGACTGCTTTAGGTTCCAATATGATTTTTCCTTCCTCGTCAAGTTCCGACAATATTGTTTGAACTGGGATCTTCTCACCTATAACCTTATTTAAGCATGAACATGGAAAACTGGGTGCACTCAGGAAGATGCAAGAAGCTCCAATTTGTATGCCATAGTACCAATTGTTTGTAACACCTTGTACATACTGTTAGCACTCTAGGAAACTCTCCTGGGTTGTAGCTTGGAGATGCCTGGTAACATATAAATCTTCAATATCATTCTCTGAACTATTGGAATGGATTAGGGTTTGGATCAAGTCAGATGACTGTTTCAACTCTGTTTTCACTTAAGACATGCATGAACACCCTCAACTTGACAACTTTCTACCATTAATGCTCAATAGTTTATAGATTCAATGAATATTGACTGTACCAGTAGATACATACATAAACACATATCAATGGCTAGCTATAGAAAGTAAATGAAGATTGCAAATCTACTTTATCAACGCAAAGATAAGATGACAGTTGTCTGGCATTAGACACAGAAGAAAACATGAATAACCTATTCAAGTGCAAGGTTAGAACAGAGGAGAAGATGACAATTGAACATGTAATGGCAAAAGAAGCTTGTAATACTAGAATGAAGATGAGATGCTGGGAGGAACAGAGTATCCATAGTCTCCAAAAGTTGAACCTCTATTACTTCTATATTTCAACCATTTATAGGCTTTTTACAATACTCTCAAACTCTTTGAGGCTCGAGATGTCTTAATCTATCCCCTCTGTCTTCTAACCACTTGATACCATAACTAGACAAACATGAGCTCAGAGAGCTCTGTTTCTAACAAACACGGTAACCAAATTCTGGTAATTTCGCCACGTTGTCAGGTGGTTCGCTTATGCCAGCGATGTTCCATGATCATTTTTGTTGGTTCAGTTGCATTGTGCTGTTGTTTTTCCCCTTTCAGCCATGCATTTCGTTATTTCACTTCAACTATCTAACTGTCAAAAACACTGAAAAAGCCAACAAATTTCAGCCATTTATAGGCTTTTTACAATACTCTATTACTTCCATATTTCAGCCATTTATAGGATTTTTACAATACTCTCGAACTCTCTGAGGCTCGAGATGTCTTAATCTATCCCCTCTGTCTTCTAACCACTTGATGCCATAACTAGACAAACATGAGCTCAGAGAGCTCTGTTTATAACAAACACGGTAATCAAATTCTGGTAATTTTTCCACGCTGTCAGGTGGTTCGCTTGTGCTAGCGATGTTCCATGATCATTTCTACTGGTTTAGATGCATCGTGCTATTGTTTTTCCCCTTTCATCCATGCATTTCGTTATTTCAGTTCAACTATCTGACTGTCAAAAACACTGACAAAGCCAACAAATTTCCTCCCTAGGTCACTGATGGGAAGTAGGATACGGGGGCATGTGGGCCATTGGATGGTGTGGATCGACGGTCGAGATGTTGATCAGGCGGCAGAGGATGAACTATGGTGATCGTGAACGGGGGCCGTTGGATCGAGAGGAATGGGCAGAGGAGATAAATTTCCAAAGGCTTGAAGTCATGGCAAGAGCGAATAAGTCTGAGCCGTTAGATCTTAGATGTGTAGATCGAATGGCTATCAAGTAGAGGAGGTGTTTGAAGGATAACGCCAGGGAGCAGTTTATTCAAGCAGAAATGTTTTACATCAGGCAGTCATCAGGTGGTAAGTGGTAAAGGTTGGAGCCCACCCGATTCCATTCATCGCCCGCCATGTAGCAGCGGAGGAGGGAGAGGAAACCACTTTATCGGGCGAGTATCCCTCTCTCTTGTTTGCCCGAGTGATATGCGCAATAGCCGTTAGATCTGGCGGAAATGATCTAACAATGGTGATTGGTCGAAGCGGGTGAGCGTATAACGTTGGTCAGATGAAGTGTGGACCATCAGATCAGTGGGAAGATCGATAGCAGGGGACACGAAGGTATACGACGACCTCAAAAAATGTGCAAAGGGGGGCATGTGGATGGAAAGATAAGGTTTTCGGGGGCTTTTGCGCATTAATGCATGTTTTCATGCGCTTTGAAAATAGACCATTTCCCTCCTTTAGTCTTCAAAATAGCAACACTGCACCTCAGGACTAACACTGGCTCCTTCTGGGGATGAAAGCCTCCCGTGAGATTTCAAGAACTGTAGACTACTACCTGTCCAGTAACAACCAAAACAAACTTCTCTCCTAGTGTTCCATTGGGCATGGAGTTTATTTGCATAGAAAACAAAACTGAAAAAATCTATTACAATATTAAGGCCTTAAAGCCTCATATGAAGTAAAGTTTCAAAAACCGCCCATTGACTGGGGCATTAAAAGCACCTTCCCCCTCCAAATTGTGCAGAATGAAAGTATTATTCATCTGAACTTGAGCAATGACAAACGGGCCTGTCCATAAGGCATCAAATTTACCATGTTTGCCCTTCTTTTCCTTTAATGCATCCCATTTGAGAACCCAGTCACCAACCTGAAAACTATCCATTTTTGCCTTTCTATCAAAGGTTTCTTTGATCTTCTTTTGATGAATTCTTGACTTCTCAACCAATTGTTCTCTAATCTGCTGTAATTCAACCAAGTTACTCATTCTCCTCGCCATGTCATTCTCTTCATCCTATTCTTCTTGCAAGAATTTGGCCATAGGGAGAATCAGCTGGATAGAAAAAATAGCATCAGTTCCATAAACCAGCTTAAATGGAGAATTTCCTATGGACTTCTTGTTGGTAACTCTGTCAACTCACAATGCAAACTTTAACTTGGAATCCTAGCTCTTTTTGTTGTCCTCCAACAGGTTTTTTATTATCCTTACAAGACTCTTGTTAGATGATTCTGCCAGGCCATTTCCTTGAGGATAATATGAGGTAGTATGCACCAATTGAATGCCCATGGATTCACACATGTCCACAAATTCTTCTGCCCTGAAAGCTGTTGCATTATCAATGACTAGTTTGGTTGGGCAACCAAATCTAGTGAAAATATTCTCATTCAATAACTTTATGATAACCTGATGATTAGCACTTTTAGTGGGTATAGCCTCAATCCATTTGGTGAAATAATCAGTGGCTACCAAGATCCATTTGTGTTGGCCACTGGAATGTGGATTGATCTCATCTATGAAGTCCAAGCCCCACTGCTAGAAGGGACGATTGGTGTGTACAGGCTTCAAGGGCAGAGATTTTAGCTGTTGTCTTCCTGCAAACCTTTGACATTTGTCACAAGACTTCACAAAAAAAAAAAAACACATCAGAGAATAGAGTAGGCCAATAATACCCAAGTCTTGGGATCTTTTGGGCTGTGGTTTTCCAATAATGATGCCCTCCACAGATGCTAGAATGAAACCATTGCATGATTTCCACAGATTTTCCTTTGTTTAGACATCTCAAGAGGATCCCTGATGGGTTTCTCCAATAAAGCAGGTTTTTATTAATGCAGAATTTGGTTGATCTGAGCTTAATGGCCTGGGATTGACTTGAGCTATGCCCTAGAGGGACTTCTAGCTTTTGCAAAAAATGAACTACACTGGAATACCATTCACGGGTGGCTAGATTTTCAGCCAAAGACTGATTCTGCTCTTGCTCTTTTGTTGCTTCCTCTGTCCGCTCACCTCCTGAATATGAACTCATGCAATTGATGTCTAACAAATTGCAATTTTCCTCAGCCAGAAGCTTAGCCAAGCCCTGGCCTTTGACAAGCTTGGTGGGCTTCACCTCTATGTTGAACTCTATGAATTTTGCAATCCATTTAGCTCTCTTTCCATCAATATCTGGCTAAGTTAGGACATCTTTTACTGAGGCTGAAGGTACATACACAACCACTTTGGAATGCATAATATAAATTATGAATGCCTTTAAAGATTTTAAGAGAGCATAAGGTTGTTTTTCAATAAGGTCATACCTTAGTTTAGCATCCCTCAGAGTTTCACTGAAAAAGGCCACAGGGTGCTCTACACCTTCACCATTTTTCTGCAATAGTACTGCTGCAAGTGTATCATAAGAGGCAAAAGAGAGGATATAAAACTCCCTGGTATAATCTGGGCTGATTAGAGCGGGAGCTTCCATGATAGTTTGTTTGATGACTTCAAAAGAGCTTCTTGCACCATTTGTCCATTTTATTTCTGATTTTTTCTTCAGCATGGAAGTGATGTGTTTCACTGGCTCTGCAAAGTTTTGAATAAACCTCCTAACAAAGTTAATCTTACCCAGGAAAGATTGAATGTCCCTTTTTGACCTTGGGATGGACAATGTCTGAATTGTTTGAACTCTTGCTAGATCGATCTTCACACCTTCAGCAAAAACAATATGTCCTAGAATTTTTCCTTCTTCTAGAGAAAACTGTGACTTCTTTGGGTTCACAGAAATTCCAAACCGTATGCACTTTAGAAACACCACCTTCAAATGTTGCAAATGGTCTTCGTGACTGCTGGAAAAGACTGTTATGTCATCAAGGTAAATAAGGACAAACTTGTCCTTCTCTCCTAAAAAGGCTATGTCCATGGCGCTCTGAAAAGTAGCCCCAACATGCATCAGTCCAAAAGGCATCTTGGAGTACATGAAAGTGCCCCAAGGAGTAGTGGAGGCGGTCTTTTCCTGATCTTTTGGATGTACAACAACCTGATTGTAACATGAAAATCCATCTAAGAAATACATGAATCTAGCCCCTGAAACTTTTTACAGCAAGTGTTCCATCTTAGGTAGGGGTAGTTGTGTTTTTTAGAGCATTTGTTCAAATTCCTGAAGTTAACACAAACCCTGAATTCTCCATTCTTCTTTCTTACTAGCACAAGGTTAGCTATCCACTTTGAATACCTTAGGGAACTATGATCTTGGCATCCAACAACTTCTTGATTTCCTTTTCAATCAAAGGCAATAAGAGAGGGTTGATAGGTCTTATTTTCTGCTTAAAAGGGATGGTGTTCTTCTCCAGTGGAATCTTATGTTGAAAGATGTTGGTGTCATAGGTCCTAAGATCACTGTACTCCCAAGCAAAAATATAAACAAATTGTTTCATCAGGGTGCAATGCTCAGAACTTTGGGCAGAAGAGAAGTGAGTGGATAAATTTATGTACCTTGGATGGGTTGGACTCCCTACATTATGTCTATGAACTGTAGACTCATTTTGTTTTTTGGTAGGATTGTGAGGTACATCATTATGATCAAACAACTTCTCTAGGGGCACCAATCGTTTGGGTATATGGTTACTGGGTAGCTAAACAATGCTATCCTGACCAATCTCGTCCTTTAGCTTGGACTAGTTGCATTCTTCAATGGTTTCATTTTCTTGGTCAATGTGCATTTCAGAAAATTCATCAATGACTTGTAAAAACCTATTAATTTCATCATCATCTTCAAAAAAATTCTAGTATTTGACATTGTCAGATAGAGTTGATCTATATTTCACCTAAACTTCATAAGTCAATTGAGGAGGCAAATGAGGAATAAACGTGCTAGCAGACACAACAAGGGAATTGGCAAGTTGGTTCTTCATTCTAGGGATGTAAGAAATGCAGAAACTATTAAAAGAATCCTTGAGCTTCCATACCTCATCTTTGTATGCTTTCAGCCTTGGATGCTTTGCTTGGAAAGTTTTGTTCACCTGCTAAATGATAAGGTCTACATCTCCAAACACCTTCAGAGCTTTGATGCCCATTTCTTTAGCAGTGTTTAAGCCCAATATCAAGGCTTCGTACTCTGCTATGTCATTTTTGACCTGAAAAGTTAACTTGAAAGATAATTGAATGTATTCTTGTGTGGGGGACACCAGGACTACACCTTCCCCTACAGTTTCCTTAGAGCAAGCTCCATCAAAGAACATGTCCCAAATTTGTGGGCCTTCTTCCTCTATGATCTGGCAAACCGAATTCCTAAGTTGCATGGAGGCCAACTAGAATTCTTCAATATGAAGAATAGAGGCTCCAAAATTAGTGTCGACAACATAGATGGGATGAATAGTGGGATTCCTTTCATCACTGATGATATAAGCCAATTGAGCTTAATCTCCTACTCTTACCTCCAAAACCTGGGACAGTAGCATAGGATAAATCATTTTTCAATGTTCCACTTAATCTCTTGATCCAACCTCTAGAAAGAAACATGCAAAACTTGGGGGGTACATCTGCTACCATAATATCCATCATCATGCTCTTCATGGGCAGATGAGACAAGGTGATGGCTAGGTCTTTGATTAATCCCAAACATTTCACTTTTCTAGATTCAAAAGAAAATAGATCATGATAAGAATTCGTAATGTCAAGACCCAACTCATCCATGACAGCCTTGGGCATTTGATTATGGATGGCTCCTGTGTCCAGAAGGCATTTGTGAAGGATTTTGTCATGAATAGTCAAAGAGACATAGAATGATGGGAGATGTCATCACAATTTTCAATCATTGGGCTAAGAACAATAGCTAGTTTGTCGTCTTGTAGATTTAAATAGTCAATGGAGGCTTGGATGGCTTTAGGCTCAAGGGCCTTGAGGATAGATCTCTTGAAGGACTCATTCTTCATTAGTTCAATCAGAGGTATAGGTATGCTTAGCTTCTGAATTTCTTATTCAAAACTGAAAGGAGAAGGAGACTTGTCAAGGCCTCTTACCTCTTGAGCTGGAGCTTTGAGGATGATGGGATCAACTGTTAGTTATTTCTGCTTATTAGCTTGTTGTATTGCAGGGATAGTAGCTCTCTGAACAAGAGTTTCCTTGTCATTATTCATCTTTGACATCATATCATATCTGTGTTGATCATCAATTTGCAAAATAGTTCCACCATCCAACTTTTGGCTGATCTGGTCATTGAATAATGAATTTTCATAAGTAGCTAAGGTAAAAAAGGAAGCACTGCCTTTGTCTTCCAGAAAATGGATCTCATCATCTTCTTCAAACTGATCTTCTTCCATGACTACATTCTGAAAAGGGGTCTTCACCCTTTGGTTTTCATTGGCATCTTTACTTCTTTGCAGAATCTACAACTGCTCATTAGCTCTTCTATATAGATTTGGATTTCTAGGAGCAAAGGTATTAGGAACTCTTCCTTTCCCAGGGTGCTGCTCAACCTTTAATTTGGAGATTTCAGAGGCTAATGACTCTATCATCTTGTTAATTTTATCTATCTTATGAGCTGAAGGTGATGAAGGTTCGCCCCTCTATCTCCTTCTATCAGCATTCCCCTTAAGCTTCTCTACAGCGATGACGTTTGATTCTACTTCCAAGGCTGCATCCTACATATCAGCCAAGGTAGCACATCGTCTCTCCCTCAACATTAGACAAAAGTCAGAATCAAAGGCACTGGAATAGGTGAGTTTAGCAGAGGTAGTGGTGGGTTTTACTTCAGCTGGTATCTTGTTGTACATGTAGTTAAACCTCTTATTAAAATTAGACAACAACTCACCATTTTCCCTCTTAAGTTCCCAAACTCGGTGTGGTAGTAGAGTAGATCCTTCTTATCCCCCCAATGCTTTAGGAATACATCATCTAAAGCCTCAATATCTGTTATAGACCTTGGGGTTAGTTCTCTGAACCATTTTCTAGCCTCTCCATCTAGACTTTGGACAAAGACTCTCATCCATACATCAGCTTCACTAATGTCCAGGTTATCAACATAGCTATAGAATGATTCAAGATGTTCCTCAACCATAACACCTTCCGTCCAGTGAAATTAGGCATATACTTCTAATGTTCTCTAGTAGGCATGGCATTCAAAGGAGTGGGCAATACTAGAGTTCCATACCTAGTAGCTATGATTCTTTCCATTTTGGTAGGTGCTTGCAGTGCTGCCATAGCTGTGGTGGCTATAAGGGTACTAGAAGTCTGAATGACAGAGGGTCGAGGAGTGACTAGTAGGACTAAAGGAGTATGATGTATAGGAGGAGAGGCTTCCTTTGGGCTTACAACGAAAGAAGAACCTAAAGAATAAGGAGCTCTATGAATCTTTGAGATTTTTTCTTCACTGTTAGTATTAGATGCTATACTCTCAACATGTATTTTTTCTATTATAGGATTTTCTTGAAGAGATATAGAATATTATTTAGAGCTACCTGAACCTGATGCTCCTTTCTATAACGCCTTTCTTTCTTCGATGATTTTTTCAGGGTCAGGTAATGGGTCAGCTCGTGGCTTCTGACGATTTCTCCGAGAATGCCTCACAAACTGAGCCAAAACTATGGAGTGGAGTCGCCAAGAGGTTCTTTCTCCAGTAGAGTTGCCAGATAGATGACTACAACCCAAATAGTGTCCAGAATTTGTCTATCATCAAAGCTGGATCTGTGTCATCCCCTAGGGAAGCTGAGCTTTAGTCTCCTCTCCCCGGCAGTGGCGCCAATTATGTTAGCACTCTAGGAAACTCTCCTAGGTTGTAGCTTGGAGATGCCTGGTAACATATGAATCTTCAATATCATTCTCTAAACTATTGGAATGGATTTGGGTTTGGATCAAGTCAAATGATTGTTTCAACTCTGTTTTCACTCAAGACATGCATGAACATGCTCAGCTTGACAAGGCTTTCGACCACTAATGCTCAATAGTTTATAGATTCAATGAATAGATGAAGAATCCTGACTATACCAGCAAATACATACATAAACACATATGAATGGCTAGCTGCAGAAAGTAAATGAAGCTTGCAAATCTAATTTATCAACATAGAGATAAGATGATAGTTATCTGGCATTAGACACAGAAGAAAACATCAATAACCTATTCAAATGCAAGCTTATAACAGAGGAGAAGATGGCAATTGAACATGTAATAGCAAAAGAAGCTTGTATTACTGGAATGAAGATGAGACGCTGGGAGGAATAGAGTATCCATAGTCTCCAAAAGTTGAACCTATATTGCTTCCAACTTGCAGCCATTTTTTCTTCACTGCTAGTATTAGATGCTATACTCTCAACATGTATTTTTTCTATTATAGGATTTTCTTGAAGAGATATAGAATATTGTTTAGAGCTACCTGAACCTGATGCTCCTTTCTACAACACCTTTCTTTCTTTGATGATTTTTTTAGGGTTAGGTAATGGGTCAGCTCGTGGCTTATGAGGATTTCTCCAATTATGCCTCACAAACTGAGCTAGAACTATGGAGTGGAGTTGCCAAGAGGTTTGTCCTCCAGTAGAGTCACCAGATAGATGACTACAACCCAAATAGTGTCCAGACTTTGTCTATCATCAAAGCTGGATCTGTGTCATCCCCCAAGGAAGCTAATCTTTAGTCTCCTCTCATCGACAACGGCGCCAATTATGTTAGCACTCTAGGAAACTCTCCTAGGTTGTAGCTCGGAGATGCTTGGTAACATATAAATCTTCAATATCGTTCTTTGAACTATTGGAATGGATTGGGGTTTGGATTAAGTCAGATGACTGTTTCAACTCTGTTTTCACTCAAGACATGCATGAACACCCTCAGCTTGACAAGGCTTTCAACCACTAATGCTCAATAGTATATAGATTCAACGAATATATGGAGAATCCTAACTGTACTAGCAGATACATACATAAACACATATGAATGGCTAGCTACAGAAAGTAAATGAAGCTTGCAAATCTAATTTATCAACGCATAGATAAGATGACAGTTATCTGGCATTAGACACAGAAGAAAACTTGAATAACCTATTCAAGTGCAAGCTTAGAACAAAGGAGAAGATGGTAAATGAACATGTAAGAGCAAAAGATGCTTGTATTACTAGAATGAAGATGAGACGATGAGAGGAAAAAAGTATCCACAGTCTCCAAAAGTTGAATCTCTATTACTTCCAACTTTCAGCCATTTTTTCTTCACTGCTAGTATTAGATGTTGTACTCTCAACATGTGTTTGTTCTATTATAGGATTTTCTTGAAGAGATATAGAATATTGCTTAGAGCTACGTAAACCTGATGCTTCTTTCTACAATGCCTTTCTTTCTTTGATGATTTTTTCAGGGTCAAGTAATAGGTCAGCTCATGGCTTCTAAGGATTTCTCTGAGTATGCCTCACAAACTAAGCCAGAGCTATGGAGTGGAGTCACCAAGAGGTTCTTCCTCTAGTAGAGTCACCAGATAGATGACTACAACCCAAATAGTGTCTAGAATTTTTCTATCATCAAAGTTGGATCTGTGTCGTCCCCCAGGGAAGCTGAGCTTTAATCTCCTCTCCCCTGAAACGATGCCAATTATGTTAGCACTCTAGGAAACTCTCCTATTTTGTAGCTCAGAGATGCTTGTTAACATATAAATCTTCAATATCGTTCTCTGAACTATTGGAATGGATGGGGCTTGGATCAAGTCAGATGACTGTTTCAACTCTGTTTTCACTCAAGACATGCATGAACACCCTCATCTTGACAAGGCTTTCGACCACTAATGCTCAATAGTTTATAGATTCAATGAATAGATGGAGAATCCTGACTGTACCAATAGATACATACATAAACACATATGAATGGCTAGCTACAAAAATTAAATGAAGCTTGCAAATCTAATTTATCAACACAGAGATAAGATGATAGTTATCTGGCATTAGACACAGAAGAAAACATGAATAACCTATTCAAATGCAAGCTTAGAACAGAGGAGAAGATGGAAATTGAACATGTAATAGCAAAATAAGCTTGTATTATTGGAATGAAGATGAGACACTGAGAGGAATAGAGTATCCACAGTCTCCAAAAGTTGAACCTCTATTACTTCCAACTTTCAACCATTTTTTCTTCACTGCTAGTATTAGATGCTATACTCTCAACATGTATTTGTTCTATTATAAGATTTTCTTGAAGAGATATATAATATTGTTTAGAGATACCTTAACCTAATGCTCCTTTCTACAATTCCTTTCTTTCTTTGATGATTTTTTTAGGGTCAGGTAAGGGGTCAGCTCATGGCTTCTGAGGATTCCTCTGAGTATGCATCACAAACTAAGCTAGAACTATGGAGTGGAGTCGCCAAGAGGTTCATCCTCCAGTAGAGTCGCCAGATAGATGACTACAACCCAAATAGTGTCCAGACTTTGTCTATCATCAAAGATGTATCTGTGTCATCCCCTAGGGAAGCTGAGCTTTAGTCTCATCTCCCCGGCAATGGTGCCAATTATGTTAGCACTCTAGGAAACTCTCCTAGGTTGTAGCTCGGAGATACTTGGTAACATATAAATCTTGAATATCATTCTCTGAACTATTGGAATGGATTGGGGTTTGGATCAAGTCAGATGACGGTTTCAAATCTGTTCTCACTCAAGACATGCATGAACACCCTCAGCTTGACAAGGCTTTCGACCACTAATGCTCAATAGTATATAGATTCAATGAATAGATGGAGAATACTGACTGTACCAGAAGATACATACATAAACAAATATGAATGGCTAGCTATAGAAAGTAAATGAAGCTTGCAAATCTAATTTATCAACGCAGAGATAAGATGACAGTTATTTGGCATTAGACACAGAAGAAAACATGAAAACCTATTCAAGTGAAAGCTTAGAACAAAGGAGAAGATGGAAATTGAACATGTAACAACAAAAGAAGCTTATATTACTGGAATGAAGATGAGACACTGAGAGGAACAGAGTATCCATAGTCTCCAAAAGTTGAACCTCTATTACTTCCAACTTTCAGCCATTTTTTCTTCACTGCTAGTATTAGATGCTATACTCTCAACATGTATTTGTTCTATTATAGGATTTTCTTGAAGAGATATAGATTATTGTTTATAGCTACTTGAACCTGATGCTCCTTTCTACAACGCCTTTCTTTCTTTGATGATTTTTTCAGGGTCAGGTAATGGGTCATCATGTAACTTCTGAGGATTTCTCCGAGTATGCCTCACAAACTGAGCCAAAACTATGGAGTGGAGTCGCCAAGAGGTTCATCCTCCAGTAGAGTTACCAGATAGATGACTACAACCCAAATAGTGTCCATACTTTGTCTATCATCAAAGCTGGATCTGTGTCATCCCCCAGGGAAGCTGAGCTTTAGTCTCCTCTCCCTGGAAACGGTGCCAATTATGTTAGCACTCTAGGAAACTCTCCTATTTTGTAGCTTGGAGATGCCTGGTAACATATAAATCTTCAATATCGTTCTCTAAACTATTGGAATGGATTGGGGTTTGGATCAATTTAGATGACTGTTTCAACTCTGTTTTCACTCAAGACATGCATGAACACCCTCAGCTTGACAAGGCTTTCAACCACTACTGCTCAATATTTTATAGATTCAATGAATAGATGGAGAGTCCTGACTGTACCAGTAGATACATACATAAACACATATGAATGGCTAGCTACAGAAAGTAAATGAAGCTTGCAAATTTAATTTATCAACGCAGAGATAAGATGACAGTTATCTGGCATTAGACACAGAAGAAAACATGAATAACCTATTCAAGTGCAAGCTTAGAACAAAGGAGAAGATGACAATTGAACATGTAACAACAAAAGAATCTTGTATTACTGGAATGAAGATGAGACGCTAGGCGGAACAGAGTATCCACAGTCTCCAAAAGTTAAACCTCTGTTACTTCCAACTTTAAGCCATTTATAGGACTTTTACAATACTCTTGAACTCTCTGAGGCTTGATATGTCTTAATATATCCCCTCTGTCTTCTAACCACTTGATGCCATAACTAGACAAATATGAGCTCAGAGAGCCCTATTTCTAACAAACACGATAATCAAATTCTGGTAATTTCGCCATGCTGTCAGGTGGTTCGCTTGTGCTAGCGATGTTCCGTGATCGTTTTTGTTGGTTTCGTTGCATCGTGGTTTTGTTTTTTCCCTTTTTGGCCATGCATTCCATTATTTTAGTTCAACTGTCCAACTGTTAAAAACACTGAGAAAGCCAACAAATTTCCTCCCCGGGTGACTGATGGGAAGCAGCGTATGAGGGCACGTGGGCTGTTGGATGGTGTGGATCGATGGTCGGGATGTTGGTCAAGAGGCAGAGGATGAACTATAGTGATCGTGAACGGGGGCCGTTGGATTGGGAGGAATGGGTGAAGGAGATCAATCGCTGGAGGCTTGAAGTCTTGGCGGAAGCGGAATAAGTCTGAGTCGTTAGATCTTAGATGGGTAGATCGAACGACTATCAGGCGGAGGAGGTGCTCGAAGGATAACACCCAGGAGCGGTTTATTCAAGCGGAAATGGTTTACATCGGGTGGGCATCGAATGGTAAGTGGTAAAGGTCGGAGCCCACCCGATTCCATTCATCGCTCGCCATGTAGCAGTGGAGGAGAGAGAGGAAACCGCTTTATCAGGTGGGTATCCCTCTCTCTTGTTTGCCTGAGCGATATGTCTGATAACCATTAGAAATGATGGAAATGATCTAACAATGGTGATTGGTCGAAGCAGGTGAGCGTATAATGTTGGTCGGATGAAGTGTGGACTATCAGATCAGTGGGAATATCGACGACGGGGGACAAGAAGGTATGGGACGACCTCAAGAAATGTGAAAAGGGGCACATATGGATGAAAAGGTAAGGTTTTCGGGGGCTTTTGTGCATTAGTGCACGTTTTCATGTGCTCTATAAATAGACCATTTCCCTCCTTTAGTCTTGAAAATAGCATCACTGCACCTCAGGGCTAACACGTATCATAATACTTTGGTGATGATTTATTATCCTTATTATCTTGCTTGAGGGACATTTGTTTGTATGGTTGTAGTCATAGAAATATCCAGTCACCTACATCAAAACTTATTTCGTTGCAATGTTGATTTGCATGTTTCTTCATTCTATTTTGTGCCAAAGTGAGGTTATCCTTTAAGAGTGTGAGAACTTGTTGGTGATGCTCGTTGTGATCCTCCACTGGTTGAACCTTAGAATTTTCTTTTAAAGATGATGTGATGGACGATGTATGATATCTATAAAGTGTGATAAATGGGGTGATTTTTGTTGCAGTATGGAAGGAAGTGTTATACCACCATTCATCCAGAGGAAACAACTTGACACATTGTGTCTTTTTATTAGATACAAAGCAATGAAGATATCCCTACAAACATATGTCCACTATCATAGTTTTCCCATCAGATTTAGAATGATAAGATGAGCTATGAGCTAACTGAGTACTCAAATATTCCACCTCTTGTACTCCAAAGAAACAATTGGAGATTTTTGCATATAATTGTTTCTCCTCCAATAGTTTGAGCACCTTGTCAACATGTTGAACATGATCCTTCCAAGACTTGTTGTAGATTAGTATATTATCAAAAAATAATAACACAAATTTTCTAAGGGTTTGAAAATGGAATTCATCAAACTTTGAAATGTAGAAGGTGCATTAGTAAGGTCAAAAGGCATGACCAAAAATTCATAATGACCCTCATGAGTTCTAAATGTTGTTTTTGGAATGTATTCAATCTTCATTTTGATTTGATGATATTGTGAACGAAGATCCAACTTAGTGAAATAAATTGCTCTATGTAATTCATCCAATAATTCATCAATGATAGTGATGTGGATGGAGACCAAAATTGAAGTGGTAGTTTAGAATTAGACTAATGGTTCACTTAAAAACCAATCAGCTACGCATTAATAAGATTATGTACGTGTATTTCCTCCCGAGGGTCCTGCTAAGATGACCAATCATTGTCGGTCCCACTTTGACTTCTTAGTCCCTGAGCGCTTCAATCTCCACCATTGATCTGGCTCCTTCAGATCCAATGCATATCGTGTCGTATCATGCACCAACTAGCCTGAACGATCTCCACCGTCAATCTATCTCGTTCGATCCAACGGTTATCACACAATCTTGTGTGAATTCTTGCACGACCGATAACAGGTTGAGAACGTGGGAGAAAAGTGGTTTTCTCGTGCTACGTGTCACCAGCTTAGGTTAATCGCGCAATGTGGGAAAATACCATTTACCATTTACTTTCCACGTGATATACCACTTAACGTTTTGTGAATACTATCCACATAATTAATACAGAACCTTTAATAAATGTGCTTAATAAGATTTAGTCGATATTAACCCTAAACGCTATTTGGTTGTAATTATAAATGAAACACATAAATGGGAAATAAAACCTGATTAGGTTATAAAACATTGATACACAGATTCAAGAGAAATTCTGCACTAGGAATAACACGCAACACCACACTTAATAAATTATTCAATAATTTAGAAATTACAGAGTCTTGGCCCTCTCGACTTGATTACAACAATTTGTCTAACGTCTGTTTCTTTTGCAAACCCTATCTTTCTTTCTCAATTTCTCACTTCCTTACTCCCTATTCCATTCACCCTATCATTAAATTCTTTTCCTTTCTTTTATGGATCAAATCTTATCCTAACAACATTGACAACTCAATCTCTATTTTTATCAGCTCAACTATTAAATCCCTATTCTCAAGCTCTAATACACACCTATCCTAACAACTTATATCCTATTCTAAAATAATACAATGGTTTAATTATTACAATAATTGAAATAAAGGTCAATTCGAGAGGTTCAACCCTCTCTACTAAAACTGATTTTGACCACTCAGATCAATGAAATGCACCTCATGTTAGCCACAACATGTGAACATACAATCACATTGATGGCTAAGTCTGGATGCTTCTGCATCAAATAGGAATTGAAAAATTATCTTTAATAGTAAGCTTGTTGATCTCCCTATAATCTAGACACATGCGCCATGATCCATCCTTATTGTGTACCAATACCATTGGAGCAAAGGAAAACTTTGGCTAGGTTGAATTAATCTAACCTCTAGCATTTCTGAAACCATACGTTCAATTTCACTCTTTTGGGCATATGGATATATGTAAGGCCTGATGTTTGGGGGAACACTTCCTGGAATCAAATGAATAGCATGATCATGATCACGAATAGGTGGGAGGCCTTTGGGAGTCTCAAATACCTTGGAATGATTGTCCAAAACTTTTTGGAGATATGGAGAAATAGATGATTTCAATGTGGGTACCTCTAGTGAACATAATTGTGTAATTTCGCCATGTTGTTCTTTCTTTAGAAGCTTTGTCATCCTGTTAGAGTTGATTATCTTTCTCAGTTTCCCTGTGATACCCCTTAATTCAATCTCCTTTCCTTCAAAAAAAAAATTCAAGAAAAGTTCTTGAAAATTAAAATCTATCGTACCCAAAGATTGTAGTCATTGAACTCCTAGTACAACATCCGCACCACCCATTGGAATAAAAAACATTAAACTATTCAAGACATATACTCCCATGGATAGCTTGATATTATGGCACTTTCCAAAGCAATTTATGGTTCCTCCATTTGCAACCATTACTTGATACTCTAGTGCTGGATATAGGAAGCAATTCAATTCCTTGGCTATCTTACAATGAATACAATTATGGGTACTACTCAAATCGATCAACATTGTTACCTTTTTCTTCTTGATATGTCCTTCTATCTTGATATTTTGTGGTGTGGTAATTCTTGCCAATTCATTACAAGATATGGTCAGATTCATTTCTTCTTTTTCTAGGGTTAGTTCCTGGTGTATATCCTCTTATTTTGACGTTTCTTGATCTTTTTCTTTCTCCTCTTCACAATCAATGTAAAATAATTTCTTCTCAGCACACTTATGACCTTTAGTGTATTTTCTATCACAATTGTAACAAAGTCCTTTTGCTCTTTTTTCTTCCAATTGTTGCGGTCTCAACCTTGTAGGTGGGAAAGGCTAAGATCAACAATACTTCCATCTTTACAGTTATGAGTGGTAGGATTCCTTAAGTTTGCTTTCAATTTTTCTTGCCAACTTGTATGCCTTCTCCAAGGAATCAGGTTCCCAAAGGCGAACCTCATGTTGAATGTTATCCTTTAAAGTCCCTATGAACACATCAATCCTCTGCTTCTCTGGAATATCATTTTACCTTATATTCAATTTTTGGAAGTCCTGAATGTGCTCTTCCATTGAACCCTTTTGTTTGAGATTTATCAATTGGCTAAAGAAGGTGTTTCTCTGTGTATCCTCATAATGTGCTATGCTATCATTTCCTTCATGAGAATTTACCAGGTGACAAGTAGTTTATGATAACAAAGCCCTTTATACCATAAAAATTGACTCAGTTCTAAATATAAAGATGCAATACGCACCTTTTGTAACAGTTGCACATCATGTAGATCAAAATATTTCTCCATCTGTAGTATCCATGTTATGAGATCCTTGCATCAAAATTCCTCATATCGATCTTTGGAATATGGTGGGTCTTCAATCCAATGTTAGATTCTATGAAATCATGATTAGCATTTATTTTTTTCTCATCATGAGTTTCCTCTACTACCTTTTCGTCATTAGGAGGCCTTTCTTGTAGCAGCTTTGTCCCACCTTCCTTCAAACCTTCCATGTCTTTCTTCAAATATTCCATGCCTTTCTTCAAATCTACTTCCCTACCATCGATATTAGATTTAATGGCACATATAAAACTATTTATCTTAGGATCGATCTCATTCTTCAAATCCTCCATCCAAATTTGCTTACTAGGTGTTCCTATTTTCCTGATTCGAGTCCTTTTTTTTCTTTCTTTTAGCAACTTGATCTTGAATCTATTGTATCTCTGAAATTTCACATCTACAAGGTCTGAAATTATTATCTGAAATAGCCCTTTGTGTCCTCTTTCAAATGCCACCTGTTTGATCAAAATTGGATTCTCCAAGAAAGAGTTAAGCCCAATATCCCAAGATGCCCTGCTTATATACTTTTTCAGTATAGAGAAATTGCACGACGTGCCACGTGTTACTGTTTCAACTTTCAGACATGAAAATAATATACATGAACGTAAAGTTTGTCTTCTTTCTATAGCTTCTTACAAAATTTCAATCTGATCCTTAGAGAAAAACTTATGACGATTTTTCCCAAGTCACCACTTTGGGATGTAATTCAGGAGCCTACGGAAACCCTAAATGTCTTGGATTGTATCTCTAGAAATATAGAGAAACAAAATCTACAATTCGAGCCCAAGATTCATCACGGTTTTGGCTCAACTAGGTTTTAATTTCAGAGTCTGAACCTTCGTAGAAACAAAATTATAGTGAAAATGCCACAATGACCTGTTTGAGATGGAATTCTGAAGCTTGCAAAAACCCTAACTTCCTCAAATCATATCTCTGAAAATATAGCGAGACAAGATTTGAAATTTGGACCTGAGGTTCATAACGTTTTCAGCTCAAATGGATTTATTTTTTAGCTTTCGAAATGTCATAGAAAAAAAATTATATCAAAAATTCCACGATGACCTATTTGGAGTAGTGAAACTCTAGAATCCAAAGCTCTGATACCAAATGTTATGAAATCATCTCACCAAAATATAGAAACGATAGATCAACGACTTAAAAATCAGCCTCTTCGAGGGGGAAACCTACTTTACATTACACAAATGAACAATTATTGGATGATACAAATGACAAGACCTTCTTTCTATATATAGGAGTTTAAGGGGTCATAATATAATCAGAGCCGACATAACAATAATAATGTAAGGGCATAACCATAACAATAGTGGGCTTCTATGGGGCACAATAATAACAATATGGGGACTACATGGGCACAACAATATAATGAGGGGGTTGGACTAATAATAATAAGGGGTTTCACTAGTAGTATAGGGACCTAACAATTCCCAAATAAATATGGTGGTTTGGTTTTTTCCACCACAGGTATAGACTCCATAATCTTTTCCATGCTATGTATAACCATCATCCGTGGAAATGTCAATACATCTCCAAAAAGTCACATTATAGCCTATTCCCAAATAAATATGGTAGTTTGGTTTTTTTTTTTTTTCTCCAAGTTTATAATTTTGCAAGTGATATGTTGGTCTATTATAATAAAGCTATAACGAAAGACATTTTTTTACATAGAGGTTCACACCCTAGTATGCCTCAAAAATCCTCATCTTTTACTAAATCATTAATTTCTTGTTACATAATAGCTTGCAAGTTATTGACACTAACTTAGAAATTAATTTTATCTAAAAAGTCTCAACAAATTACCAATTTTATTAAATTTACAATAAGTAATAAAGACTTTATTTTTTATTATATTTTTATAAAATAAATTAACAATATTAATAGTTGCAATGCCCCATAGTCCTTGTCTCTACTGCTATCGCTAAGGAGTTGATTAAATATTGTATAGAGTGTAGAGAAAACTCCACACAATGAAAGCAAACATCTCTCTACACAATTCAACAGTTAGTTTAACTGACATACGTACTCATTATAATCGAGTAAAACAACCTATAATACGTGAAATTGATCTAAAACTATAATTGTGTGGAAGTGTGGAGGAAAGTGTTTTCATTATGCAACATTTCTAAAACAACAACTAGAATACGTGAAATTGATCTAAAACTATAATTTTGCGGAAGTGAAAAGGAAAGTATTTTCATTATGCAACATTTCTTACTTAGCTCCCCAGCGCACGCTAAGAAATAAATGTTCAAAACTTTTACTAGACATGTGCAGAGTTTTCACTGTGCGGAAAGCTTTGCAAAAGCAAAGCTCCTCACACTACTTTACATGCAAAGTTCTGCAAGCAGTTTAAAAACTTTAAATGCTAAATGTTATCTCTGCACAAACAAATCTCCACACACTGCTTTACATGCAAAGCTCTACACATTATTTAAAAATTGTAGTTTACATGGTTTCCTTTCAAAAAAAAGAAAAAATTCAATGCCATGTGTTCCTAAATGTTTAATATTACATGTTTTGAAATAAATGATTAACTAGTAAAAATATAATTTCATGAATTTAATAAAATGTTAAAGCTATAGTTTCAGTGATGTCATTACCAATGTGGAAATTTGTAAAAGTAATAGTCTTATTCAACTCCCCAACCCATGCTAAGAAATAAACCTTAAAAATATTTAGTAGACTTGTGTGGAGCTTTGCTTGTGCATAATTTTCACCGTGTGGAAATCTCCACACAAGCAAAGATCTACACACTGCTTCACATTGTTTAAAGACTTTAGTCTACATGCCTTCCTTTCAAAAAAAAAAAGGAAAAAGATCAATGCCACATGTTCCTAAAAGCTTAATTTTACATGTTTTTAAATAAATGATTAAGTAGTAAAAATATAATTTCATGAATTTAATAAAATGTTACTAGCTATAGTTTCAATAATGTCATTATCAGTGTGGAAATTTGTAAAATAATGTTTATGTCTTACTCATCTCGCCAGCCCATACTAAGAAATAAACCTTAAAAAATTTTACTAGACTTGTGTGGAGAGCTTTGCTTGTGGAGAGCTTTGCTTGTGGAAAGCTTTGATGAAAAAATTATATAATAGTAAAAATATGTAAAAAAACATCAACTACCAATCTTGAAATAAATGATAAACATCCTGAGTAATAAATGATTAACTGGTAAAGCTCCGCACATTGTTTAAAAACTTTAGTTTCAAATGCCTTCCTTCAAAAAAAATGGGAAAAATCAATGCCGCATGTTCCTAAAGGCTTGATTTTATATGAGTTGAAATAAATGATTAACTAGTAAAAACATAATTTCATGAATTTAATAAAATGTTAGAGTTATAGTTTCAATAATGTCATTACCAGTGTGGAACTTTGTAAAAGTAATATTTGTCTCTTACTTACCTCCCCAACCCATGCTAAGAAATAGACCTTAAGAAATTTACTACACTTATGCGGTGCTTTGCTTGTGCAAAGCTTTCGTTAAGAAATAGACCTTAGAAATATTTACTACACTTATGTGGTGCTTTGCTTATGCAGAGCTTTCACTGTGCAAAAAGCTCAGCACACTACTTTACATGCAAAGTTTTGCACATTGTTTAAAAACTTTAAACAAATGTTTAATTTTACATGCTTTCCTTTAAAAAAAAAAATCAATTTCACGTGCTCCTAAATGCTTAATTGTACATGCTTTGAAATAAATGATTAACTGGTAAAAATATGCTGAATTTCGTAAATTTAATAAAATGTTAAAGTTATAGTTTCAATAATGTCATTACTAGTTAAAATTTTGTAAAAGAAATAGTCATTTCTTACTTAGCTCCTCTTCTCGTGCTAAGAAATAAACCTTAAACATATTTACTAGACTTGTGCAGAGCTTTTCTTGTGTGGAGCTTTCATTGTGTAGAAAGCTCTACACACTCCTTTACATGCAAAGCTCTTCACATTGTTTAAAAACTCTAAACACCAGGTGTTAGTAAATGCCTAAGTTTACATACCTCATGCACGACACACAATGCCCCGTTGGGTGCCTAGGTGCTCACGTCATCATGTATCACATGTCACCTTGCCACATACTTCATCGAACTCGCCCTTTCTTGTTCCATGCGTTGTGTCGACCGCCACTCGTGTAGCCTGATCATGCCCATCGCACATCTGGTTGCTAATGTGGAAATTAAAATTTTCTTAATTTAATCAAAGGAAAAACCAAATTGAGAATTTCTTGTTGCATTTCTCAACCCCAATGTAGAAATTTGTAAAAGTAATAGTCGTCTAATACTTAGATCCCCAACCCACGCTAGTAAATAAACCTCATTGTGTGGAAATATCTGTATGTTTCTTTACATGCAAAGTTGTGCACATTGTTTAAAAAATTTAAACTCAAGGTGCTAATTAATGTTTAAGTTTACATGCCTTCCTTTCAAAGAAAAAATAAAAAAATCAACACCACGTGTTCCTAAATGCTTGATTTTACATGCTTTGAAATAAATCATTAACTGGTAAAAATATGATTAATTTTATGAATTTAATAAAATGTTAAAGTTATAGTTTCAATAATTCCATTACCATTGTCAAAATTTGTAAAAGTAATAGTCATCTCTCACTAAGCTCCCCAGCCCACGCTAAGAAATAAACCTTAAAAATATTTACTACACGTGTGGAGCTTTTCTTGTGAAGAGGTTTCACTGTGTGGAAAGCCCCATAGACTACTTTACGTGCAAATCTTTACACATTGTTCAAAACCTTTAGTTTACATGCTTTCCTTTCAAAACAAAAGAATAACATCAATGCCACATGTTCCTAAATGCTTAATTTTACATGCTTTGAAATAAATGATTAATTGATAAAAATATAATTTCATGAATTTAATAAAACGTTAAAGTTATAGTTTCAATAATGTTATTACCAGTGTGAAATTTTGTAAAAGTAATAGTCATCTTTCACTTAGATCCCCAACCCATGCTAAAAAATAAACCTTAAAAACATTTACTAGACTTGTGCAAAGCTTTAATAAAAAATCTTACTTAATAATAAAAAATAGGTAAAACAACATCAACTACCAATTCAAATAAACATGTTTTGAAATAAATGATTAACTGGTAAAAGTATGATTAATTTCATGAATTTCATAAAACATGAAAGCTATAATTTCAATAATGCCATTACCACTATGCAAATTTGTAAAAGTAATAACCGTCTCTTACTTAGCTCCCTAGCCTACATTAAGAAATAAACCTTAAAAATATTTGCTAGACTTGTATGGAGCATTCACTACGCAAAAAGCTAGACACAAGCAAAGTTGGACACACTTCTTTACATGCAAAGCTCAACACATTGTTTTAAAATTGTAGCTTACATGTTTTTCTTTCCAAAAAAAAGAGAAAAAAATCGATGCCACATGTTCCTAAATGCTTCATTTTACATGCTTTGAAATGAATTCTTAACTAGTAAAATATAATTTCATGAATTTAATAAAACATTAAATCTATAGTTTCATTAATTCCATTACTAGTGTGGAAATTTGTAAAAGTAATAGTTGTCTAAGTTGACTGCTAAAAAATATAATTTCATAAATTTAATAAAACGTAAAAGTTATAGTTTCAATAATGTCATTATCAGTGTGGAAATTTGTAAAAGTAATAATGATCTCTTACACAGCTACCCAACCCATGTTAAGAAATAAACCTTAAAAACATTTACTAGACTTATACAGAGTTTTTCTTGTGTAAATCTTTCACTATGCGAAAATCTCCACACAAGCAAAGCTCTACACACTACTTTACATTCAAATCTCCACACATTGTAATTGGTAAATGTTTTGCTTAAATATTTTTTACATTGTATTACCATGCCTTCCTAAATGCTTAATTTTAAATGCCTTGAAATAAATGCTTAACTCATAAAAATATAATTTTATAAATTTAATAAAATGTTAAAGCTATAGTTTCAATAATGTCATTAATAGTGTGGAAATTTATAAAAGTGATTGTCATCTAAGTTCACTAGTAAAAACATAATTTCATGAATTTAATAAAATGTTAAAGCTATAGTTTCAATGATGCCATTCCCTGTGTGGAAATATGTAAATGTAAAAGTCATCTATTATTTAGCTCCCCAACCCTTGTTAAGAAATAAACCTTAGAAACATTTACTAGACTTGTGCAAAGCTTTCACTGTGCAGAAAGATTTACACACTATAATCGTTAAATATTTTGGTTTTGTGATTTTTACATTGTATTACCATGCATATTCATGGCCGCAATCAAAGTAGAAACAAATTTTACCGGTGAAAGTATGATTAATTTCATGAATTAATAAAACATTAAAGCTATAGTTTCAATAAAATGATATATGATGTTGAAATTTATAAAATTAATAGTCATCTCTGCACAAGGAAATATTATTTGGAGATTTGTTTATCGTCTCCATCCCTCCTCTCTCACCCTCCCTCCACGTAAAGGACCTACAACCATGTCAGTTATGGCATCATTGGGCAGAGCAGTACCATAACTGTGTCACTGTTAGTGTCAGTGTCTGAGCACTCACTAACAGAATGGCCACTCAATTTTTTTTTTTTAAATGAACTATCAAGCACTGGAAAATACCAAAAATAAAATGCTCTCCACCATGGGAATTGTGTCCCATCATAGATTGTTCATCCAAAAAAAAAATTCTAGAAAATTAGTAAATTATTTTTGAATTTATAGGAAAATAGAAATATTAGAAATTTTCCTGAAACTTTGGTTACGAGGGAATAGAAATATTAAGCATTTTCTTGAAACTTTTGTTAAAATTGTAAAACACTGCAAAATAATGCAAAATCAATACACTTTGACCATGAAGCGAACACTTTAGTGCATAGAAAAGCAAAAACTAATAATATATCACTAAATAATACTATGTGCACAATATATAACCCTACATTAGCCATTGCCATTGATTTCAAAATAATGAGCAATATAATTAAAATGCAAACTTTCTTGACGTTCTCTATCAATGAACCCAATGTGCCAAGGAATATTCTTTCTTGTTCTTATGGGTCACACCACTAAGTAATATGAAAGTATGTTTCCCATTTATGAGAATCCACATAAAAATTTATATATACAATTTTCATGCCTTATAACAAGAATATACATCATGCCTTGATGAACACAGTTTTCAGTATCGCTTGAAAACTATATGATAAATTTGTCTTGCTTCCGTTATGTCTATTGCCCACTGACACTTTTCTTCTTTTATTTATTGTTACCATAACCAAATCTCGTTCTAGATATTTTATGTGCTCCATTATCTTGGCCAATGTATGAAAAGAGTGAAAAGTTCAAGAAAGGTTAAACAATACTTGTTAGGCTAGTAAAGGTGGGGTATTGTTAAAGCCTTATCGAGATTTAAGTTTTTTTGAGTGAAATGTTATTTCCATTATTGAGATAGTATCATTAATTCTAACATAGGTATGTTGAAAAGAGTTCATTGGAAACATAGCAGATAAATTAAGATATAAAATAACACTCAATGTCATAAATCTATGCAAAAGTTATAATATTTTTAGGTCTAAACATAATCGTTATGGCATAGGTAAAATTAAAAAAGTTGATTAAAAACTCCTACATAAATTTATCAACAATTTAAGATGGGTGTTTGAGTATTTTGGTTGTGATTTTTTTATGAGCGACGATTTCCAGTTGATCAAGTAGCAGTACCAGCCCTTCCCACAATTTCTTAGAGATCCAGCTGACCACCCCCTTTTTGTTCTCTCCTCTAAGATTTCTCCAAAGATATCATAGGTAGATAGATGTTGTCCATGTATAATATTGTTTATCATTGGTATGGCATATTTGAATTCACTATGACCAGCCGAGATTGACGACTTTTCATCACCCTAAATACAAATTGGATGGAAAGCTACAAAATTATAGTTTTACATATAGCAAATAATTTATTGCAACATGTTTCCATCCTCGACTAAATTCATAAAAGGCATGGCTTGCATAGAGTCTGTCTTTAAAAGTCTAAGTTTTTGTTTTTTTCTCTGAATCTTCTATTGGTTTCCAATACAACAAGTGGGTTGTAGGGCAGCAAGTCCTTGCCTTGGTTTGGCAGATCAACTGCCTAAGTATACATTCAGAGCAAGAGAGTGTTTGTATTAAAATATCATTTGTATTAAAATATTGATGGTTATTCATGAAAGAAAAGCAACTGTATACATTCAGAGTAAGGGAGTGTTTGTATTAAAATATCATTTGTACATTATCATTAGACACATGTAGCAAGAAAGAAGTGAGTGCTCCAAGTGATTTGATGCATATAGGACACAGTGTCTATTGGATAAACTAGCATAATCATGCTAAAGAACTTTTCCACTACAAGAGTTAGGTGAGATTTGTATTGCCTTGAGGCTCACATTGTAGAGGTCAACATATTCTTTAGACTTTGGGTAACTAAAAGTGGACCGCCAATATTATTTGAGTATCATGGTCTTATGGTTATTAGCACAAACTTAGTGCAACATTCTTGGCATCGCGTGCTACAAGAAATATAGTAATGTCTGCCATGATAGAGCCTCAGAAAGTCCATACTGCGCATGACTGGTGATGTTGGTGCTCTAGATTTGATAGTGAACAATCCTCGGATACCACATGACTAACATGGAGGCATAGTTCATCGCTATTACTGTCCTACAAATTGAATTTCCAATGGATTTGTCGATAGAAAAAAAAGTTCAATCTCATCCATAATGCTACAAATCAGTGAAAGGTGCAAATAAAATTTAGAATGCCCCCAAAATGAGGGCTATTTAAGGACTGCTTGCACCATACATAGATTGTTGTATAAATTTTCTAGGACAAGAGCTAGGTGAGATTTGTATTGCCTTCAGGCTCACATTGCAGGGGTTGACATATTCTTTGGACTTTGGGTACCTAAAAGTGGACTTGCAATATTATTAGAGTATCATGGTCTTATGTTTATTAGCCAAACTTAATGAAACATGCTTGGCATCGCCTGCTATAAGAAATATAGTAATTCCTGCAATGATAGAGCCTTGGAGAGTCCATATTGCGCATGACTGGTGATGTTAGTGTTATAGATTTGACACTGAACAATCCTCGAATACCACATGACTAACATGGAGGTACAGTTCATCACCATTATTGTCCTACAAATTGAATTTCCAATGGCTTTATCCATAGAAAAAAATAATTCAATCTCATCCATAATGCTACAGGTTAGTGAAAGGTGCAAATAAAATTCAGAATGCCCCCAAAATGAGGGCTATTTAAGGACTGCTTGCACTATACACAGATTTTTGTATCAAATCCATGAATCAAGTATAAAGGCCGATATGAAATGCTCATCAATATATGCCAAACCATTAAGCTAAGACAATAAATGAATATTTATTATTTACATCATCTAGTGGTAAAAGATAACACAAATGTAAACATGTCTCCTAGACAAGCAAGGCCAATTCATGATAAAGGTAGAAATATTTCTAGCATTTGAAAATCCTTATAAGATTATAGTTTAAGGCTCAAGAGATGACAAAATACCAAAGGGAAGCAATGTAAGCTTGTCCAAATGTCTACACCAAGAAACTTATTTCGACGCAGGTAGTTCAATATAACCTATTGCTTACAAAAAGAAATATATCAAAAGCTCTAAAGAATATGGAAGACTAGCCAAGCTTGCTAGGGTCATGGTTTAAGACTAGCTATTTATAAAATCCAACTTTGGAAAGGCCAACTACAAAGGCATGTGGCATGTTATTTGCATTGCTTAGTACACTACAATTTGACACTCACTTTTTTAGATACATTTCAACTTTATGAGAGAAACATGCATCAAACTCTATATGCAACTGCAATCTTTGTATCAGGAGTGCTACCATTGTATACAATCTCGTCGTTTGGCTTCTTGCAACTAACAACTATTTATATCCCGTAAGATGAAATTTCATCAGCATCCCAGGGAGAATTCAAACATAAAGCCAACATCAAAAGCTATTCAATTTCATATTTGTACTAAGTTTCTAACAACAATATGTCTATTATATATGTCTACGTATAATTGATATCTAGTTCGAAACTTGCAATTATTTGTGCCATATGGATTGTCAAAGTTATTGAGCATGGTAAAGAGTGGAAGGAGCTTAAAGAGAAACAACCTTACAAACTTGCAATTATTTGTGCCATATGGATTTTCAAAGTTATTGAGCATGGTAAAGAGTGGAATGAGCTTAAAGATCAACATCCTTACAAGCTCAGTACATGGCATCCCAAATTTCAAAGGCTTAGAGATCCATAGCCTCTTACTGATGCCAAGAGGCATGAAATTGAATATTTATTGTTTGATTGCGTTTACTCGTGAAATTGAATATTTATTGATTAATTTTGTTTCAAAGGAATAGAATAGGCTACAAGATGTGCGAGCCATTTCTAAAATAGATCACACATCAATTAAAAACAGACATATTTGTAAATGAGCACCCTGTATCATGTGTGCCAAACACTATTAGCAATGGAGTAACTGCAAAACAAAACAAGCCATATTTCAATAGATTATGTACAAATACAAAAATTTGGTCAATGGATTTCGCCTCTTAACCTCCTTGGCCATTATGGCTTTGCCATAGCAATAAAACAGTCAAACAATTTGAGCTAATCGTTGGGGCCAATATGTATGCAGGTTACAATAATGCATGAATCATCTAGTTATGGTCTCATTTGGGGTTAGTCAATATGTGAGCCCAACTGATTCAGTAGTTGAGAATTTCCAAAGGTTGAAGGATATTTGAAATCTGTTGCAAGGAGTTGCTAAGACCAACCGAGGACAAGGAGATGGTATGGAAACCATTTATCAGCATTCCATGAGAAGGACCCACAAACTTTGGTCCATTCATCACCAGTGGATACAAGCAATAGATCCAATAGGATTAATGGAGATTCAAAACAAAACTGATCAAACTACCTCCAATAGTACAGTCCAACAATCACTAGTAGATGCTTCATTCCAGCAGCCTGTAAAGATTCACAGAAGAGACCAAAGATGGCTAATATAGATCAAAAAATTGCAACACATTATGGACTCTTATCATAAAAAACCCAAACATTGGCCCATCCTCTGAGAACATGGTAATTCTCTCCACAGATCTGGTACTGTTGGCATCTCAACTACGAAACTTTGCTCAAATATGGTACAATTACAAGTGAATGTGGATTTTGTTTTAGAGTTTTGGAGGGAAATATTGAGAATTTAATTCTCAAACAAATGTTGGGTGAAAATAAGGCAAAAGAGGAAGTTTACGTAGATTTTTCGAACACAGAGCGGAAGAATAGCTAGGGTTTCAAGTTTCTGAGCTTCATGGAGATGCACAAAGGGGGGAGCTCCACCCCCTCCTACAGGCAGGAAGTGTCCAGCAGAGGTAAGAAACTCATAGAATCTGTCAAAGGGCCTTCAGGAGGAAGGAAAAATAATCTGGAAGAGGATCAAGATTTTACTAAACCAAGGGAGGACAATAGCATGAAAGATAATGAGGAAGAAGACAAGAAACAGGGAGCAGAAAACAAGGCACAGAAGGGGCCATGTAAACCCAAGGCTGAGGTTACTCCCAGAGTTGTTTTAAATGATCCTTCTCTGCAGGTGCACAGGGACCACATGCGGACCTATGCCATCATTTGTAAATTCATGGGATTATGGCCCACTGAAAAGTCATTACAAGCATGGATTAAATACCATTGGAAACCGAAAGGAAGCATAGACCTACACCTTGGGTCAAAGGATTTTTTCACTATGGTATTTGCAAATATTGAGGACAAAGACAGAGTGTTTGAAGGAGGACCCTACATCTACACAGCAGCAAGCCTCTACATGCAGTCGTGGATGATGAATTTTGTCTCGGAGCGTGAAACTTTTACTTCAGTCCTAGTCTGGGTAAGACTCTACTCCCTACCTCTTGATTACTGGCAAACGGAATCGTTATCGGCCATAGGAAATAAACTAGGGCATTTTTTTAAAGCCTCTGAGGCCACCAGAAGGGGAAAATACACCTCCTTCGCACGAATATGTGTGGAGATGGACCTATTGGGAGCCCTACCAGATGAGGTCATCTTGGAAGTTTTTGATGAAGAATGGGTGCAAACAGTAGATTGTGAGCATATTCCTTTCATATGTCGTAGGTGCCATGAGCATGGCACCTATTTAGAGACTGCCCTCTCAGCAAAATAGAGAACATAAGTAAAGAAACCATAATGAAAGACACTGAAAGCTTTCGCAAAGTGGGACATAGAGGAAAAGGGGGCCAAAGCAACAAAAAACAGAAGGGCAACAGGCCAATCTGAATAGGTTCCAAGTTCTCAAAGAAGAGGAAGGAATATCAAAATTAGATCAGGTAATGGATGAAAGCTCAGGGGAGAAGGAGAAAGAAGAAGATAGGGAACAAGCACTGAATGTTACTAAAATGATAGAAACAATGATGAGTGATGAAGAACTTGAGATGGATTAATAAATGACTCAGAGTGAGATGGAAACAGAGGATCATGAACTATAGGAGATTCTGGATAGAGAAAATCTAGATCTAGAAGGATTCTTGAAACAAGGAACCATGGGAGGGGTAGAATCATTACCTCAAGAAGATTTCAATAGAGTATAGCAGATGTTCCTATGGAAAACTCAAGCCAAAGGGTTGGAAAAGCAAAAAAACAATGAAAGGCAGGGCAACGAAGGAGTGAAAACTATGAAAACCACACTAGGATTAGCTCCCAAAAATCCAAGAAAGAAAAGAGGCAAGAAAAAGCAGAACAAGCTATTGATGGAATGTGGAAAGCTAATGATAGATTCAGGTAAGATGAAAGACCAATCTAGTTACTCCTTTACAAATCTTTAATAATGAAGTTCACATCTTGGAATATCAGAGGTTTGGGTAGTAAAAGAAAACAAAGAATACTTAGCAATAGAATGAAACAAGAAGCTCTGGATATGATCTTTATCCAGGAAACTAAATGTTCCATTCAAAAAATCAAAGAAATACATAGAAAATGGCTCAATAGATTTGAGTTTCTAGAAGTTAAAGCAAATAATACAGTAGGAGGCATACTCACTCTTTGGAACCCCCAAAATATTGGCATAATAGATGCTAAGGCATCCAAGAATTATTTATCAGTGGTTATCCAGCTTGTGGGAGACAGTGTGACTTATTTGGTCACGAATGTTTATGTCCCACAAAGACTGGATGATAAACTCAAATTTCTATATTCTCTTGTAGAACTAAGAGATAGACATGCAAGAGTTCCATGGATAATGGGCGGGGACTTCAACATGATCAAATCACTTTAGAAAAAAAAAAAGGGGGAACAAGAACTTTAAGTAAAGATTCTATAGCATTTCAAACTTTCATAGATAATATGAAGCTAGTTGACATTGAAATGAATAATGGCCTCTTTACATGGAACAACAAGAGAGGAGGGGAGTCTCAAGTAGCATCAAAGTTAGATAGATTCATAATTTCAGAGGACCTTATGCTCACAAACAAGGAAATGATAGTGAGAATTCTCCCCTTTGGTGGCTCAGACCATTGGCCTGTACAAATGGAGGTACAGAGCATTGGCACCCCCGAGAATAGACCTTTCAGATTTGAGAATATCTGGCTTACCCACCCCGATTTTATCAGCAATATAGCAAGATGGTGGAAAGAAGATCTGCATATTCATGGAAAAAAATGTTTATGCTCTACAAAAGACTAAAATACATCAATCTCAGACTTAAAGACTGGAACAAGAATGAATTTGGCAATATTTTTACAGTGAAAAAAGAGATTGAAGATAAAATGCAGACACTCAATCAAACTCTTATTACAGATGGCTTTGATAGGGTCAGGGATGAACAAGTTTCCAAACTTCATCAAGACTGGGAGAACTTATGTAAATAAGAAGAAATATAATGGAGACAAAAATCTAAAGTTCAATGGCTAAAAGAAGGGGATCGTAACACCAACTTTTTCCACAGATCCACCATGGCAAACAGATCCCATCATAGGATCTCTTCAATCAAGGACGAGGGAGGTCATCTTCACAATTCCCATGAAGAGATAGAAACTGTGTTAGTCCAACACTTTCAAGGTAGAGCGAAAGAGACCACTACAGACAAAGATCACTTTATCATGGACTTAACTAGGCATATACATAGGCTAGTTTCGAGAGAGGATAATTTCAATCTCAATAGGCCAGTGACTGAAGAGGAGGTAAGTGCGGCAGTTAAGGAAATGCAGAATGGAAAAGCACCACGCCCTGATGGTTTTAATGTGGATTTCTTTAAAGCCTGTTGGAGCATAGTTGAACAACATATTGTGAATGTAGTGGAGGATTCCAAGTTGAATAGAACCATTCTGAAGGTTCTCAATACTTCCTTCATCTCCTTGATCCCCAAACAGGACAATGCTCAGACTCTAGACAGGTTTAGACCCATAGCTTTGTGCAATGTGGTGTATAAAATAATATCCAAAATTGTTGCCAATAGAGTCAAACCCCTTCTTCCTACTCTAGTTTCTGTGGAGCAATCAGGTTATGTGGAGGGTAGACAAATACTCAATAACATCATTCAAGCGCATGAAGTGGTACACTCTTTGTTAAGCAATAGGAAGGCAGGAATGATTATGCAATTGGACCTTGCCAAAGCCTATGATAAGTTGAATTGGAACTATATCAAGAAGGTCCTTCTAGCCTTTGGCTTTGATCATAATTGGGTAAGATGGGTTATGGTACTGGTCACTTCTTCTAGCTTTTCAATTTTGGCCAATGGTTCTCCTTCCAAGACCTTTACTCCTTCAAGAGGTCTCAAACAGGGAGACCTGCTCTCTCCCTTTCTCTTTATCCTCATGATGGAAGGACTTGGGTAGTCTATCAAGCATGCGAAAGAAGGGGGTAACATCAAGGGTATCCAACATTTTGAAACTAGATAGGCATTGTCTCATCAACAATTTTTTGATGACATTATGTTGCAGGGAGTCCCCACAGTAAAAGAAGCTCTTTCTTATAAACAAATCCTGCGTGACTTTACTATGGCCACAGGTATGGAGGTAAACCTGTCCAAATCTAAGATTTTTTTTCTTTAATACTAATATCGCCATTCAGAGAAATATCTCTAGGATTCTAGGATTTCAAAGGGAGTTCATTCCTTCCAAGTACCTGGGAGTTCCTCTAACTGATTAACCTTTGCACAAAAGCATCTGGGAGCCTGTAATTAATAAGATGCAAGATAAAATTATAAAATGGACTATCAGATCTTTAAACTTGGCAGGCCGGTTGGTGCTTACAAAAGTTGTTTTACAATCAATCCCCATTTTCATGCTTTCAACACTTCCAGCTCCAAAGGGAGTTTTACAACAATTTAGAACCATTAAAAGAGACTTTCTTTGGGGTAAGGGGGAGGAGAGAAAGAAATGGGCCTTGTTAGCCTGGGATAAGATTTGCAAACCAAAAGCCCATGGGGCCTTGGATTGGATTATCCAGATGTACTCAGCAAGGTTTTAGGGGCAAAATTATGGTGGCATTGGGTAAAAGATCCAAAGGCTCAGTGGGCTAGCGTATGGAAAGATAAATATGCCAGCACTTGGCAAGATAATGATCACATAAGGATGATGGGTATCATAAAAGGATCCCACATTTGGAATAAGGCCTAGGAGAATAGAGGCTTAGTTTAGAAAAACAATTTCTGGGAAATCAGAGAAGGAGACCTTGCTCTGTTTTGGGAGGATAAATGGCAACAAGAACCTATCCTACTAAGAGAGGACTTTTTGGACCTCAAGAAAGAAATGGATACCAAAGGGATTTTCAAGGTTAAAGATTTTTGGGAACAAAACAATACATAAGACAAATGGAGAACCTGGAAGAATATAGAATTTGGGGATGACAACCCCTTGAAAGCAAAAGTAGATGCACTTCTTACAATTCTGGACCAAAGGAAGATTCTTGTTTCAGAGGGGCATGACCAACTTATATGGGGTAGCAATAAATAAGGTACCTTCAATATTAAGGAAGCCAAGAAGATAGTCCTTGAGCTGGATTCCTACGTACTAGACAGGGTTTGGCAGAACCTTTGGAGGCATCAAGGTTGGATGAAAATTAAACTCTTCATGTGGTTGGTTCATCATAAGAAAATTATGACTTGGGAAAATATTCGGAAGAGGGGTGTGCTGGGACCTTCTAGATGCCAGATCTATGAATCCCAAGAGGAGACTATGGAGCACCTTCTCAATGGCTGCATCTTTACCTCTTAGTTGTGGGACACTTTTGCCACAATTTTCCAACAGACAGATAGGGACAAAGAAAGCATTATCAACACCCTAAATAACTGGAGACAAAACTTCTCTGAGTATGAGTCTCTTCGTTTGGCTTGGGTTTTAACTCCAGGTTTCATAATTTGGAATGTATGGAAAGAAAGGAACAATAGAATCTTCAAAAATTTTCACAGCACCACCCAACACATTTTAGAGTAGATCAAGACAACTCAACGAGACGGTTGGCACTATTGTGTAAAACTCCCCAAAAAATCCACCTTCAGAAAATCAGATGTAGATACTTCGTCAGTTGGGCATGCAGGGGCTTATACCACAGGGAGTGGATAGGAAGGTTATGAATCCAGAAAATAGCCCAAATTATTGGCATCCTCGCCCTCAGGGTTTTTTGAAATTCAACATCGATGGGACCTCAAAAGGCAACCCAGGTCTTGCTGGTTTTGGAGGAGTGCTACGAGATGATAATGGTTGTATTCTTTTTATTTTCCATTGTCATTTGGGAAGAGCTACAAACAATATGGCTGAATTAATGGCTCTTGAACAATGTTTAGAGTTCCTGAAGTAGGATAATCTCCAAAATATTATTATTGAAGCCGATTCTGAGTTGATCATTAAATCGTTTAAAAGAATATGTTGTGGCACAGAGCCGGAAAAAGTCTCAAGTCATTGGAAGTTGATCCAGGTCTTTCAAAGGATCCAATTTCACCTCCTAGACTTACGCATTGTGGGTTTCACTCATGTGTGAAGGATGGCCAACAAATTGGCGGACATTCTAGTCAATCAAGGAGTGGTTTGCACTAATAATAGGGTCAAGTTGATTTGGCGAGAGATGCCTCAGAACAGATTAAGGGAGCAGTGTTTTAGTCAGGAAGAAGAGGACTATAAGGTATACCAACAGAGCCATAGAGACAGGGTCTGGTTAACTTTTATACAGAGTTATTACACAAGTAAGGTAGCTTTTAGTATGCAGGTCTATGATTGGCAACAACGAACCAAAAATTTCAGGGGGTTGGCTGGCAAAAGGAATCTTCATCTTCCTTCGGCCCAGGCGCCAGAATCCAATCTTTCGCTGCAGTTGCAATACCCTGCGTTTTTGTCTGCGATAGCTTTACCGCCCTCAAAGTGGTTTCCGTGTATCACACCACTTTCACACTGAAAGCAGTATTTCTCATTTGGGAGCGATTCCGCTCACCACGCAACACGTGGCTCAGAGTGGGGAGGAAATACCGCCCTCTTCGCGCGGTAATCTTCGGTGAGTTAAGGTCATGCGATATGATTCATAACTATTGGATCAATTGCGATCAATCTATGGGCAGGATTAATTGTGCTTGTTGGTGGATCCATAATAGTTGTTAAGTTTTGAACTGTTCACTCGACTTTTCTAGAATCACACACATTTGGCAGATTTCGGGAGGTGAAAATGATCAACAATTATGTTGAAAATGGACCCAATGGAATTATCTATTATGGTTCACTGAGCTCATAGGGTCCGTTTTGCTTGTTAAACGATGCGCTTATTGGCCACCCGAAATGTTTCTCAGTCGTTGGATCTTTAGCTCACGATCTAACAGTTTGTTATGGGTTAAACCTTTTGTACACTATTTCGTTTTTTTTTTAATTGAATAGAAGGATCCGCTCTTGCCTTAGCAAAAAACAAAAATGAAAATAAAGCAAAAGAGGTTGTCCATCCCCTGAGTGATGCCTTACAAAACAAGAGAGATGAGTATCACTCCCACATGTAATATTAAAGCAGGATCTACTTATTTCTATAATGTAGTTAAAATTTTGTGAAATAGGTTTCATATTCAGCTATAAACCAGTGAGTTAGTAGCAAGTGGAACCTATCTGAAATCATTGTTCATGCTATGAACAAGCACACTCTATTATGAAATGAATACTAGAATGAACATGTGTTTTGTTATTATAGCATCTGTGGATATATTCACAATTATTTTGTTGGTATGAGCAACATTCTAAGTTTACTTAGAAATCGATGAAGTAACACCCTAACTAGGATCCTAGTAGGCTTTGGATCTTATTCTAAAGGGAGCACATAATTTGATAGTACCTATTGAAAACCACAAAAGGTTGAGCTTTAAAAATATTGGACAAAAAATTACCTTTGCTGGAACTCTCTTCTCTCTAAGCCGTGGGGGGAAGGAATTATGTTGGAATATGAGTATCCTCACTCCTTCCCTCTTTGACAATTGAAGATGCGGGATAGTAAATCTAATTAATTCCACTGGAACACTCTCCTCGAAAAGCCATGTTGGGAAGGAATTATTCCATTACCACCAATTGTGGCATGTCTGCATGCATAAAAGACACTGAAACTTTTACCCCACATCTTCTTTGTCAACGAATCAACCTATAGATTCAAAACCCAAATTACATAATAACAAAACAAAAACAATGTGGTTATTATGCGGAGCAACAGACCACACAAATGGCAATCCTTAGTGTATGGAATAATGTTATTTTCCACATAAAAATATAAATACCTGGAGAAAATATAGTTGCAGCTGAGCCGACAATAGATTCTACAGAAGAAGCAAAGGCAGTTTGAAACCCTTTGTATCCCTTTGGTATATCTTCATGTTCAAATCATATCCAGTTCCAAACCAATTGAAAGCGATTTAGCCATTGGCTAAGGTAATAGTCTCAGTTTAACCATAAACTAATGAAGTCCCCTTCGAGGCTAACATTCAAATGACAACAACACATCAGGCCTCGCGCGCCTTGATTGACATGTATGGGACATATGTCTACGTATTGATTGACACATATGAGACACGTGTCTACTTCTTAACAAGATATAGGTTTCACTTTCAAGAAGTATACGCCATGATTTTACTTAACATAAAATGTTGTAGAATTAATGCTAAGGAAAGATAGCATTAGTTCATTTTGATTTCAAATTGTCTTAATACTTTGCATCTTCCTAAAATTTTTACCTCATACCGCCTCGGCATGTGTCCAAATAAGATGATGATTTCGTTGATTGGTTAAAACAAAAAGAACTTCAAAAAACTTTGGTTAAAAAATAAAAATATTTTTATTGATTACTATGTAGTTTCAAAAACTTTGATTAAAAGTTAAAAGAACTTCATTGGTTCTCATGTCGAAGTATATTGAAAATGAATTACCACTAAGTCCTGCAACCCCGAAGGGGTCAGGACTAAATAAAGGGTGAAACATGGCATCACTGCAAAAATGTAGCTATGAACATATATCTAGAGAAAGATAATTACTAGGATTTGACACTTAATAAATAATCAAATATAAATTTTCTATTATTATATTTTTATTTATAATATGAAATTAATTATTTTTTATTAATATGTATACCAACATATAACATTATATCTTCACTTTGCCAAATTAATTCCACTAGAATATCTACGCTTCAAATATTTGAAAATTTTAGGTGCTTATTGCAAGTCAAATAGTGTTATCTTAAAACATTTAAGAATACCATTGCTAATATTTTTTAAAGTTTCCTTAAATTATGTATTTGAATTACTTTTCCAAATCTTCTATTTGAGTGTTTTAAGTTTCTAGTCAGACTCTAATTCTAATCCAAGTAGCACTTGCTAGCATACAAACATTCATAAAAATATTGAAGTAACACTTGCAGGAGTATTTAAAGGTTGAAATGGAATGCAACCATGTTTTGGATATTTCTCATGCATGAACACCAACGAATAGTTTCTCAAGAATTTTCCATTGCAGGTCAAAAGTGTCAGCAATTCTCATGCATTTTTCATAGCAGGTCGAAAGTGCCACAGAATAGGGAAAGTACCTTGTGCCAATGACCATTTGAATTCGATTTACCACTAGTTCTTAAGCTCGGGGAAGGTCTTGGCCCTGAGTGAGCTCTGCTAAAGCTTTGAGGGGAATAAACATGTAGTCAAGGGGTCACCTAGAGAGACACCAACGACATAGATAGATTTCAACTTTCTTTGTTATACCTCGAAACCAACCAATGAGATATGACTTTGAACAGAATTTAAGCCTACTATATTACAAAATTAATTATGTGGTTACGGATTCGATCTAGATAGCAGTCTTATTTACTACTCCACCTGTTACTAGTCTAGCATATGTTTCTTATCCGCATCACCTTTGAATGAAAGAGGTTCAAATCTTAAACAAACTCTACTTATAGGAAACAGTAAGAAATGTATCAAGATTACCTTGCTGTACGCACCAAGAGCCCCTAGATCTAGATGTTGTAATGTCGAGCTACAACAACTAAGTGATGAAATCAGACTTATGCAGTTACGTGCAAATAATTAGAAAATGGGTGTTGTGAGAAAATAATTGATGTCCCAGGAACAATCACTTACACAAGAGTTGACAAGAGCATAGGATGATATGCAACATTCAGTTACGTTAAGGACAAAAATGGAAAGCTCACATATCCCACATTTAATATTTATACATATGTTCATGTATTTTTCTCTAGTTAGTTATTTGAGTTAAAAAAATAAAAATAAATCTGGTTATTTCTAATATGCAAAGCACCCCAAAAAATTGTGTGTAGTTTTGCATTTTCCATTCTTGAATATGATACTACATAATTTCCATTGAATGTGAGAGAAAGGCCCATGTTACCAGGCTAGAGGAAGGTCATAATTTGGAGAAAAACTTCTTCTCAATATCCTGTGAAGTGGAGAAACTTCGTGCTAAACTAAATGTCCCGTGAATTAGAGAAACTTCGCGCTAAACTAGCAAATGTTGACAAGCAAGAGTGTGGTGCTACAAGCCCAGGTACATTACTATTTTTCTTATTTATCTTATACTTATTTATAATATTATTGCTAGTTTGCATAGAGATAAACTAGTTGTCTCCACTTCCTGCTCCATCATGCACAATGTTGTGGATTTGGAAAATGAAACAAAGCTTGATAGTGAAATTAACTAGAAACTTATGACTCTAATACAAGTTCTTACAACATGATTGGTTATTGATACACATAGTTGATACCAATGATATTGAATAGTATACAAGTACTACTGAGCTAATCATAAGTGTGACCATAACAACAGAGTACTAGTTGCTTAGCTTGAACCAATTCACTAGTTGTAATACCAACATAAGTTTAAGTAGGTAGAAAACATAGAAGGTAGGAATTGTTACTCGTCTTGATTGGTGAGTGTTAACCTTGATTTTAGAGTTTGTTTCTTGCAACACCTCATATTATATAAAATTCAATACAAATAATTGAGCTTAGCAAGTAAGTGCAATCATTGAGCTTTTGCAGAGTATTGTCCTTGCATTCTTCCCAGTTACCTGAACTAGCATCCTTTACTGGTCCTTCCTTATCCATTGCCTCCACCTTTATTTTTCTACCTGGAAAATGGTGGTGAAACCTAGTAAACTACATCTTTATATCCAACAATGGTACGTGTATCTCATTTGTACCTATAATAATCTTTATCTCAATATGGATCTTCCTATCTATTCTAATCCACATATATGTCTATGTTTGCTACCTTCGCTAGTCAATAAACCTAGATAATTTGTGCTTAAGCTACTAGTTAATACACTTAAGGATCTACATCTCCCACTAGAACTAAATCTATGCCTTGTCTATGTGGTTGAAAGGAAAATGATGGTCAAGTAGGTTCATGTTTTAAGGTGAGGTATAAAACAAAATGCAGCCAATTTGGAAAATTTGGCAGCTGTGTGTAGTAGAGGCTCGAGAGATTGTGGCAAGACTCATCTATAAGTAGAGGCTCAAGAGATCTTGGAAAGAGGAAAGACTCATTACTAAATTGTGGCAATGCTCTTTACTAGTGCCAACAAGGTTATTTCTATTGTTTAGAGAAAACAACTAACAACTAATGTTAACCAAGTAAGGCTATAGTAATGCTAATAATATGTCAAAATCCTTCATTGGCCAACAAATTAATAGACGTCTCTTACTTAGCTTCCTAGCCCATGCGGAGATAAAAACCTTAAAAATATTTACTAGACTTGTGTGGAGCTTTGCCAATGCAGAACTTTCACCTTGCAAAAAGATCCGCACAAGCAAAGCTCTATACACTGCTTTATATGTAAAGTTCAACACATTGTTTAAAAACTTTAGTTTACATATCTTCCTTTCAAAAAAAAAAGAAAAAACCAATGCCACATCTTCCTAAAAGTTAAATTTTACATGCTTTGAAATAAATTATTAAGTGGTAAAAATATAATTTCATGGATTTAATAAAAGTTAAAGCTATAGTTTCAATAACGTCATTACCAAAGTGAAAATTTGTAAAAGTAATAGTCGTCTCTTACTCATCTCCCCAGCCCATGCTAAGAAATAAACCTTAAAAACATTTACTAGACCTATGTGTAGTTGTGCTTGTGTAGAGCTTCAATAAAAATCTTACTTAATAGTAAAAAAATGTAAAATAACATGAACTACCAATCCAATTAAACACCCTTTGAAATAAATGATTAAATAGTAAAAGTATGATTAATTTCATAAAAAGTCGAAGCTATAGTTTCAATAATGCCATTACCACTATGGAAATTTTTAAAAGTAATATTCATCTCTTACTTAGCTCCCCAACCCACACTAAAAAATAAACCTTAAAAATATTTACTAGACTTGTGTAGAGCTTTTCTTAAGTGGAGCTTTCACCATGTGGAAGGTTTTGCACACTGATTTACATGCAAAGATCTACACACTGCTTTACATGCAAAGCTCCATACATTGTTTGAAAACTTTAGTTTCCAATGCCTTCCTTTCAAAAAAGAGGGGGAAAATCAATGCCACGCATTCCTAAATGCTTAGTTTTACATGATTGAAATAAATGATTAACTAGTAAAAATATGATTTCATGAATTTAATAAAATGTTAAAGTTATAGTTTCAATAATGTCATTAGTCAAGTCCCACTAGCACAACTAGTTGATGATGGGCCTCATTAGCAAGGCAACCCAGGATGAAACCTCACGGGGAGTGGTTGTGCCCTATGCTAGTGGGAGGAGACATGCTAAAAAATCCAGTTAGCGTAGGGTTGGTGTGCCTAGTCCGAGTGTGATTCCCGAGTAACTTTGATGGATTAGATGCCCTTGGGTCGTGGCTCCTCAAGCCACATGTCAAGCCTAGAGGATCACAGACAACTTGACAAAAAAACAAAAAAATAATGTCATTGCCTCTGTGGAAATTTGTAAAACTAATAGTTTTCTCTTACTTAGCCCTAGTCCATGCTAAGAAATAAAACTTAAAATATTCACTACACTTATGTATAGCTTTACTTGTGTAGCGTTTTCACTGTGCAAAAAGCTCTGCACAAGCAAAGCTCATCACACTGCTTTACATGCAAATCTCTACACATTGTTTAAAAACTTTGAATAAATGTTTAATTTTACATGCTTTCCTTAAAAAAAAGAGACAAAAATCAATGCCACATATTCCTAAATTCTTAATTTTACATGCTTTGAAATAAATGATTAACTTGTAAAATTATGATTAATTTCATGAATTTAATAAAACGTCAAAGTTATACCTTCAATAATGCCATTACCAATTTGGAAATTTGTAAAAATAATATCCATTTCTTACTTACCTCCTCATCCCACTCTAAGAAATAAACCTTAAAAATATTTACTAGACTTGTGCAGAGCTTTGCTTATGTGGAGCTTGCTTTCATTATGCAAAAAGCTCTACACACTACTTTACATGCAAATCTCTGCACACTATTTAAAAAATTTAAATACCAGGTGTTAGTAAATGTCTATGTTTACATGCCTTATGCATGGCACACAATGCCCCGTTGGGTGCATGTGTGCCCTCGTCATCATGTATCACTTGTCACCTTGCCACATGCTTCATCGAACTCGACCTTACTTGTTCCGTATGTTGTTTCGACGTTCGCTCATGTAGCTTGATCATGCCCGTCGCACATCTCGCTTGCCCCATGCCCATCATGCGCATATCATTGGCACCCTTCGCCCGACTCGGGCATGGAGCTTGTCATGTGGTCATGTTGTCTAAAGTTTCGACTAGCCTGCTTCTCTTTGGTTCGTGCATGTAATTTTCCTGTAGGCACCTGGGAACCTCACGATCATGTGGACGCGCCCATGGCGCTCTCCTTTCTGTCGGTACTCTACATGATTCCCACGATCCACTTCATCCAACCAATCTTCCAAACACTCGACCCATGTGTCCATCATGTCGTGCCTGTGCTCGCATCACACAACTTGGGCACGCACGGTCTAGAAGTCACTGAGGATTTTCATGGGCACTCATTTTTCCACAGTTCCAACTCAAGTTTCTCACAATCCTTTACTTAAATGTGTTGTTGTCCATTCATTTTTTTAGATGGGTGCTCCTTCATAAGTCAGGTCGACCAAACATGTGTGGTGTAGGAACACACCTTCATTCTGGTGTCCCAACATGCATGGCACGCAACACCCTTGGACACCCCACCATTGTACAAGTGCACCCAGGGCATGGGCACCCATGTCACCATGTATCACACGCTACCCTGTCGCTCGCTTCACCGAACTTGCCCATGCTCATTTTTCCCATCACACTTCTTTCCTGGGCAACTGCCATATCATGTCTCACCCCGCCCATACCTTTTTCTTGCTTCGCACATCATGCCTAACTCTGAATCATGTTGCACAGTTCATGCTCGTCGCACATCTCGCCTGCCCTGCACCCTTTGTGTGTGTATCTTTAGCATCCTCTACTAGTCTCACCCTTGGCATCCATCGTGCTATCATGTCACATGGTGCTCTAACTCACCCACATGTCATAGACTCATGCACACAACCCTAGGTATAGGCTCATAGGTGCCACTCTTTCGTGCGGGCATGCCCAGGATGCTGTTATCGGGAAATCTAGTGTCCACTCAGAGTTGCTAGTCCCACTAAGACAGGTAGATATCTTAGAAACAAACAAACTAAAGTTACTTTCGTTTTCCTTTATGAGAAGTAGATAAGAAGAAAGCAAGAGTACCAACCTCTGTCTTTCGCTTGGTTCCTTGCTTGTTTTCTCTCCCCTCTGACAGATCTTTGCTTCTCCTTCCTTGCTTACCCCGATTCAAAGAGTACCTGTAAAGTCAAAGCAGCATAATACTATTGAAGTACAGAGATCTACAATCATAAACAATATAGGACTAGATATATATTGACCACACAAACGCATAAATCATCAAACATACAAGAATGTGGAGGAAAACTTGAATAGCTTTATTGATATAAAGATTAGAAGAGAGGATTACAACCCATTGATTTGACCCAGCATCATCCTCCCAACATGAAAGCCCTTCTTCACCTCATGAAAAGCTTAGATCACCCAACACTATGATGTTCCACTAAGAAACCAACATCACTTCCTTATAAGATACAAGATTCCAGGCTCTGGATCTCTAGGATGAGGGATCCATATATAGATGTTTGCAAGGGGTGAGTCAGCTTCTGGAATTTTGATTAATGTCCTCTCTCTAATAGTTCTTGGTTCCACTTGGAAATTCATGATCTCTTACTCATCCCTGGGCAAATTCAGAGAGGCAAGTGTCACAGGAGAAGTTTCTGGAAAATTCCATGATCATCCACCTTGCAAACTATCTCTGCCATTTGTCTACTCTCACCCATCGCACCCTATAGAAGGGATTTTTAGTATGCATTGCACTTTTTGCATGTGGCAGGTGATATGCATCGCACCCTTAGCACTGAGCAGTCTGTATGGTCCAGTTTTGACCAGTTCTGAGCAGTTTTCCATGGAGAACTTCTGGGAGATGATGTAATCAGCTGACCTTGTTCCTTTAGGGTGTGAAACAACACTTTTAGGGACTCATAAGCCCTTGGTTTATGGATATGGGGTTGTAGTGCCCAAATATGTCTATAACAGGTACAAACACTCGGGTTGATATCATTACTCTTTAGGGATTTTATATTGTGCAAAATGGCTATCCATTGAGACATTGAATCTCTTAAGGGATTCAAAAGTTGTTATAGACTAGGCAAATGAAAAGACTTCTTTCGATCCTCCAATGCTCATTAACTGGATGAACAGAATTAGGATGTTGATTAAACATTTCAATCGGGTGATTTTTTCTCATATATACAAGGAACAAAACAATATTGTTAATGCTCTCTCAAAAATGGGGCATAGATATCAACTTGGGGACATCAACTTCTCCACATATAGTAATGGAGAACTTCAAAGGATTGGAAAAATCTTGTTTACTTCAGTTCCACTTAAATGACGTTGATCTACAAGATTTCATGTTTAGTTAAAATCATTCAGTTTTGATATCTAGTTATTATCATATATTTTCCTTTTGTAAGACTTCTATAAGGATAGATTTTAAAAGCTAAAATATGTGTTTTCTTTTGTGTTACACTCAAAACATTAAACATAATGAACTTAGAAATATTATGTCATAAGTAAACAGTGTTTATTAATGCAAAAAGTTATTGATTTTTTTCATAAAATAATTTATATCATCTTAAATTAGAGGCTTCTATGATCCATGATTTAAACAAAGATCTTCATAAAAGAATCAGCGCTTTTAGAACTTTTATTAAAATTGATGATCATCCAAACAAAATTATATCATCGTAATTTATATAAATTAAAAATATATATATAAATTATTTAAAAAAGTTTCAATTTAAATTTTATAAATATTTATTTTTTAAAAAATTTATCATATTCTATAGTATTTAATAAAGTAATTTTAAAATATATTTAAATTTTAAATTTTATAACTATTTATCTTTACAACGAAACCACCTTTCATACAACATCATCAAATTACTAATACTTATTGATTATGCAAAACTTCATCATAAACAACCATAATGGAAGTATTGATTATTTTGTCCATTGATGAGGTGGCATCAACTCATTAATAGAAAGTACGTATATGGAGTGAAAGGAAGGTCTTTTCTCAAACCAAAGTTATCAATTCCGTTTTTATAAACGACTGTTCTTGGAAATAGGCCTGGAATTTGACGTTGATTTTTTCTCTCAATCAAAAAAGTTAAAGGAGCAATAAAGTTAAAGCAAAAACATTGGATTGATTGAGATTTACGTGCTGAGCCGTTCAACCTTTATTTCCTTTCTGCCTGTAATGAACTTGAAAACCCCTGGCCCTGGCACAAGTATATTCTCATATACAATGTATGAGAAAAGACAGAAGAAGGAGAAAAGGTAGAAATATCTTTTTCTCTTTTTTATCTAAAATTATTTAAAAGTTGACAATATGCAGCATGCACTATTTATTTAAAGAATATAAGATTAATCAGATTGCTTATGTTTTTGTTAAGATGGTAGAAATATTTTTTGTTTGGTCTAAAATTATTTAAAGGTTGACAATATGCAACAATGCTCTAGAACTATTTAAAGGTCAATAATATGTAACATGCACTATTTATTTAAATAAGATGATATCAATTAGATTGTAGTTTTTAGTCAAGATTTATAGCAAAAGATCCGACATAGAAAAGAATATGAAAATGACTTAAAGTTATTATTCTTTTGGGCTGTTCAATTTAGTGGAAGTCTTTAAAATCATTCATTCATCTCCCTTAATTAATAATGGGATGAGCTACTATTTCCTGACTTAAAGTTATTATTCTTTTGTGCTGTTCAATCTAGTGGAAGTCATTAAAATCATTCATTCATCCCCCTTAACTAATAATGGGATGAGCTACTATTTCTTTAATATCCTATCTTTTGCAAATGCTAGGGTCTTATTCATAACCTATTAGACACACTTACATATTTTGATCCATTTGGAATGCTAGATCTACCTGAGCTCTTACCATTTAGGAGAGCACGTAAGCATCTAGTTTACAATAATAACTTAGGTTAATTTTTACAATTATCATATATTTACATGTTACCTCTATGAATTATCCATGTTGTAAAATTTATAATTTCCTAATTTGGATGGTGAATTGTTAATGATTTTATAGTATTTTTTTATAGCATTTTTAGATTGTGCAATGGATTTTTTATCATTTTATATTATTTTTCTTTTTATTATACATATTGAATACCCTTACATAAATTTGTTACTCTTTCAAATCAAATTATAGTTTATAATGACTAATAGTTATTTATATGGTTTTGTTTTCAAATCAAGTAATGTCTTAAAACTTATTTGTAAGTCTCTTATGGATGAGTTGGAATGAGATAATGGCACACATCAATTTTCAATGTCTTTCAATATTTAATTTACTTAGCACTGATTTTATACCGCGGAAATTAAAAATAAATCTACATTATTAAACTAACTTTAATTTTAAAAAGAAATTGGTTAACAACATGAACCCAAATTATTCTCATTGTCAATATGGTCAACATTAAGAAATAACATGTTATGCAACTCCACTGTCCCCTGGGACTAGGGTGAGTTTCATTTGCATTATAGTTGGGATTTGATTTTTCACCTTGTGGTAATGGAATTGTGGTAATGGAATCGGTTGGCCTAAAGCCAACTTTGTATTATGAAATGCATAAAAATCAGAGTTATGGCAACAAGGAAAAAAAATAACCATTTCATGCTCTTGTGCAATTGGTTTAAGCTTAGACGTAGCTTCCTTTTAGGTAACATTAAATCACGATGTAAAAGGTTGATTTTATTTTAATAGAACACTGCTAATGCCATGTTTTTCTTCTCATTTCTAATGTGTTTCATGGTTATCTTGACTTTGTAATTTGATTTATTTTAGGAGGCAACAATCTGGTTGGGAGGGCCCCCCAACTCAACTTTTTGTCCTCTTTTATCACCACTCCTATACTGTATTTTTATTAGATTAGTTTGTTAAGATGCTAAGGTGTGTGTGATTCTCTTTTAAGGTGTTGACTGATAAGATTTACTTTCAAACTTCAACAAATCTGTGTGCGTGATTTATACTTTCCATTGAATTTAAAGACTATTGATCCAAGATACAATATATTTGAGACTATTTGGAGAAACTCTAATATAAATTTGTCATCATCTGATTTATTCCTACACTACTACAAAATAGAGTTTGTAAACCTAATCAACGTTTGTTTTATCCAAGAGCTTGCATATTATTGTTGCTATTTAAATCCATAGAGTCTAAAAGATTCAATTTCTTAGAACAATTATCTGTATTCATGATACACACTTGTGACTTTTGATGAACATTGATGTCAAGAAGGATTATTGTTTGAATATGATGAATACTTATTATGATTACACGTGTTTGTGCTTAGTTTCTGGTGAGCTCCAGTATTGTAGCAATAATGCTACAACTCCTGAGGCTTCCTGTCTCTCATTTTATCAACCCGGTTGTTCGTACAAACTTGGAAGCGACGGTGCTATATGCACAAGTACTAGCTCTTGTCGCAGCTGTCCCTTGGTCAGCTGGCACCAGTCCGCTAGGGCTCAAGCCAACTTCTATAGGCTCA